>QANX01003162.1:0-85525 GCA_003254975.1 Ochetophila trinervis
ACGGCGACTACTTTTGTAGCTATACAAGCTAAAAACTAATTGTAGAAGCCAAAGTTTATTTTGGTCCAAACAGTTCATCCTGGCTAATGCTCATTTTTTCGTAGTGACGTATCATTTTGCATACTTCGTGCAAACATATATATAATCTCTATAAAATCTCTCATTCAATTCAAAATAAGAGTAACTGTTCTATATAATATGAGACAAATGTATATATATCTATAAATACATCTAGTCTCACATCAAGTTGATTTGATGGTTTATCAAGTTTTAGAACTGTTGAGATTTGAAAATGCATATCAAGTTAACCTTGTGGCTTAGGGAAAGTGAACCAAATACTAACCTTATATACATGAGAGGAGAATTCTACAATAAAATCTTTTAAAAGGGTTAAATTTAATAAAAAATTTTAAAATGTTATTTTATTATGGATAATGTTATTCTATTATGGACAAATATTACTCTATTATGGATTTATAATGTTACTCCATTATAGATGAATAATAATTATTTATAATGGAGTAACATTTGTTCATAGTAAAGTAACATTGTCCATAATAAAGTAACATTTTAGAGAATTTTAATGTAGTCTTGCCCATCATGATGGAGAAACATATAAAGAAATATCTCCTATGTGCATAGAAGCATGGATGAAAAATTCAAAAGTTTCTAGAAAATTTTGTGAAAATTTTGTTTTTCTATGCCATAAAAAAAATATTTATCTTTAAAAATTACGGGCCTAATTTATATTATTTTTGTCAAAATTTTTTATATTTCTACGATATTTTCATTAAAATTTCTATTTTAATTATTTCACAATTTAGTCAAAATTCTTTCATTAATTCTTTTTTAGAATTTTAAAAATATTATAGATTTTTTCAAATATAAAAAATATAATATTTTTTAATTACTAAATTTTTTAAAATGATATGCTTTCAAATATTATGTACAGGTTGTAACATGAGTGTATATATATTTTAAATTATATTTTCTTCTTTTGTTTTTAAATTGTGATCATTGTTTTACATTTTTTTTCATTTTTTTTAATTATTTCATCATTGTTTTCAATTTGTTACATAATAGTAGACTAATAGTACAACATGAGTGAGTTTTGTCATTTATGGGGTATTGTGTAGAGAAAAATATAGACTTTTGGTATACAACATAACAATAGCAATATTGATTATCACATTTAATATTATGTTCATATGATTGGCATATTGATAATTACATGCAAAACTATCAAAGAAATATATATTTTGATCAAAATTTATTACGAAATGAGAGTAAAAATTTTAACCACTAAGTAATTATAGGTGACATTGAGTCATATTTAAGCAATTATATATTTATATTATTATTGTTCAATTTATTGAATAACCATCACTAAATGATAGAATTCTTGGTACAAAAAATGAGTATTATAAATCTCTTGATTATGGAAAAATATAATTTTTACTTGATGTTTTTTTCAATTTGTATAGTTAAATTAATAAATTATTTAATAAATAAGCATATAATGAAGTTTCATTTAAAAAAAATTATACTTTTTAATAAATTTTCTTCATTTTTTTTTAATTTTGGTCGATATCAATATTTTATCAATATTTGCATCGATATTTTTATATTTTTAACGTTCAATATTTGTATAGATACCGATAATTTTATCTTTGAATAAGAGTGCATAATAAATTATTAATTGAAGTATTATCTATATAACTATATTTATATATTATATGTACCTAAAAAAAAATTGAACCTTTGATATAAAGGTGTATTTTCAATGATTTATTACTAGATTGAAGTTACGGGTAAAATTTTATATTATTAATAAAACGATTATAATATAATTATATATTTAATTATATATTTATTTATATTTTATTATATTTTATTTCTATTTATCTATATAACTTTATTTATTATATCTTCTGTCATAAAATAAACTAGGACATAATTCAGATAAAGAATTGTCAGACATACTTGAAATTAGGTTGAAATTAATAAAGAGAAAGAGGTAACTAACATGTAGGAGACCAACCCAAAGGAAAGAAGGAATGGTCCCAAGGACGACACAGGTGGTCCCCATAGATGCCACCCAGTTGCTATACATGTGGCAGACACATGCAGAAGGAGTATCTTGGGTTGCATGCAATCGGATCTCTCGTCGACAAAATCCGACCAACAATTGCCCACCACCACGCAGTACCACTCTCTTGGATCTAATTCACATATCTCTATCTTGTTTGTAAGAGACGGAACTAGGTGCTCCAAATTAAGCCATATTTATATAGTTGCTTTTTAACTTTTGAAGTATGTGATATTTTTTTTATAAAATTTTTAAATTGGTGATTATGTTCTATATTAATTTAAAATGTTATTACAGTATATAATTTTATCATCATTAATCGTTAAATAATATTATAATATCTCACGCGTGCTTTTTATGTGCAACACAGATGTTGTTTCGTCTTTTTTGCTCAATTTTTCTCTTTTTAAAAAGTTTGAACAAATAAGAAAAATTGAAAAGTAGAAGAGTAGAAAATTTAGAGATTAAAAAATCAGAGAAAAATCAAAGAATCTTGTCATCCAAGTCTGATATATGTTAATAAGAATTAGTAATGAAATATTGTACTGAATGAATAGTTACTTTCCTACATAGGTCAAACTCAGGAACCAAATCTACAAAATAGAATTTTTAGATTTTCCTTATAATTTTTTAGTCTCTGAAATTTTATATTCTTCCCCTTTTGATTTTCCTTTGTTTTTTCAAACTATTTATGGAGAGAAAAGAAAAACATAGAGTGAGAAAGACAAAAAACTACACTGTTGGCGTTGCAACTGAGAGAGAAAATGAAATTATTTAATGGTTGATGATAGGAAGAGATATTGTAGCAACACTTAGAGTTAATAAGGAGCATGGCTACCAATTTTAAAAGTTGAAGGGAAAATTGTCACACACTCCAAAAGTTAGAGAGCAATGTTGTAAATAAACTGCAAATTAATGCTCAATCAACTTCAACTTGTATACTTTTTCAGTGTATTCTAATTACATTTTCATTTATAGGCTCTTTTGTGTTAAAAAATCAAGTGCTCAAAACCATTTATTTTTCTCTCTTTTTCCTTTTCAAAATTGACAAGGCATTATACATTGTTCATGTCTTTGATCTTTTAGAGGTTTCTTTCTCAGGTCATCACAACAACAAAAAGGGATCAAATATGACAACCATCAAAAGAAGCAATACGATCGATTTTCAGAGACATGTCGTATCACTGAAAAATACCACATGTTGGATCGAGTCGTGAATTTTGGCTAGGTTGAAACCATAGGCCTAAAAAGACTCTCGTATTAATTCTAACAAGATATGACAAGTCGTTATAGCTCATCGTATTACCTTTGGTCAAATGCAATAGGCCAAGACAACCTATATTATCCATGCATCCACGTATATGACATGTATTTCATATGCCAACCTATTTTTGACACATGTCACCATTGTATTAATTCGGTGGGTTAATACAAAGAGCTCAATTGAGACTTGTCATATTAGGGCAAACGTTTTTAAGTACGACATGTCATATTAGTCAAAACAAAATCATTTATCTTCTTTGTAAAACCATCTTTTTTTTATCTCTTTCTTTGTCCCTTCTCTGAAAATCTCAATCACATAGTCTCATTTTAAAATCTCATATATGTATATGAAACCATGCCAATTTTCCACCCAGATGACACGAGCATTGTGTTGCAAAAACTAAAACGCAACACTGATACAATTGTCGCCTAACAACATATTGCGAGAAGTATCTAACAAAGGCGACACTTCAAAAATGTCGCTTTTTGACACATAAAGAGACAATTTGAGAGTGTTGCCTTACCTAAAACTAACACGACAATCCAAAAGTGTTTCCTTTTTATAACTAAGGCTCGCATTTTGACACATAAAATGATACTTTTAAAGTGATGCTATTTGATTATAAAGCGACACTTTTAATCTGTCGCTATTTGACACATAAAGGAACACTTCAGGAGTGTCGCCTTAGAACTAAGGTGACATTGTATAAGTTTCTCCTTTCTTATCGCTAAAGCAACATTCTAAAAGTATCGCAAGTTGTGAACTCCATAAGTGTTATTTTGATTATCACTAAAATCGATATGGTAACAGTGTCGCCTTTGTATAAGTAAATCAAAAGTGAAAATTATTATAAAAGACACCTAGGGGACACTTTTTTTCGATTAAAAAGTGTCACTTAAATCTTAATTTTAACTAACGAATTGAATTCAGACGACACATACATGACACTGATTTTAAGTCCAACATTGCTTAATTGTCAAAAAATTTAAAAAATATTGAACATAGGCAACACTTCATTTTTTAATGTGTTGCATATGTGGCAAAAGTATGAAAATATATTTGTATTAAGTGACACTAGATGAATATATATTGTCACCTTCATTTGTATTTTTAATTCAACAAGTATTAATAAAGTGTCACCAAAAATCTAGCAATCTCGACTCTATGACATGTTTTAAATAAAAAACTAGATAATTTCCGAGTTGGGTAAATGTTGTTTTTTTGTGTCAATTTAAAAAAAAGAAAACAAAATTAATTAATTAAATGAGAGAAGACACTGGAAATGCCACTTGTTGCACAAGGTTATTTTTGAATTTATAGATTTAATTTTGGAAAATATATTTAAAAAAATTGAAATTAATTTGCTAAATTTACAAATAGCAACAATGTATTGATTGTAATGTATCCTAATCAAATTTAATTTTCATATCAAATTTTTAATTTAACTTTAATTTTTGAATTTATTTGTTATTTATATTTTTTTCTTTAATGAATTAAGACATAAATATTAATCTCAACATATTCACATTAATTGGACTAACATATTCAAAGTATTTAACAAATTATTAATTCAACAAATATATACAAATATGGTTTACATATATAACAAAATAATTAAAAAGCCAAAACAATAACATGCATGTTATGCTTGTTGGTCTTAAATGGAAAAAATTATAGACGCTGCCCATTAGCCTGAAGTTGATTGACATTATCTCGATCTTATATTGTCTTCTCATACTGAATATTGGACAATATCAATTTAAAATTTAAAATCATGAACAACTGAATATTACATATACTAGATATTAATAAAAGCAAAACTACAGATCAAATGAAAACAATATGGTATGTGTGACATCATTATTTACCATTCTTTTGTAATTCTTTGGATATTTACCATTCCTAATGATGTCACACATAATCATCATAACAAAGTAGCCACTTTCTGTGTTGGCAAGCTGCCTAAAAATTATTAAATAATTATTATTATTCAATTAATGGAAAAAAAAGCAATCAAATTTTTTATAATATGGTTTAATTTATATATCTTTCTTGACTGCCATCAAAGTTTCCTTTATTTTTGTTCTTGGAGTGCCAAGCTTCGTATGCCCACAACATGTATATATATATATGTATAGCACAACATATATATAGTGCATGTAATACTTTTTTGAAAAAGAAAATACATAATACTTGTATTTAAATTGAATACTAATTAGCTGACTTACTCATCCAATACAGTTTTAAAGTCCATACGAACACCGGCACAAATCAAATTGTAAAACCATGCCGCTCCTTTGCACGGATCAACAACACCCAACATCTAATGTCTCCTATTAAAAAAATGGAAACAATCATGTTTCTCACTAGTGTAGATTTCAAGTAAACAATTATATAAAACATAATTTAAACTGTAAGGATGATTGAATGTACGGAGATAATACGGAAACAACTATATTTGATTTTTTTTCTACACTTTGGCATTTCAAAATTATGTCGCCATGCTTGTCATGAAGACCTTTCCCAACAACTTGTGACTTGACTTTAGGATGGTCAAATTTAAATTTCATTTCTTGATCGTCTGTCATTGTAGATTGTAGGTGCCTACATAATTAGATTATTTAAAACAAATATGAGAATGTTTTAACAGGTACTTAAAAAGTATTTTGAAAATAAATTTAATTAATTCAGAGTTATATACCTCATGTAGAACAATATGAATTCAGAATTTATTTCTTGTAAATGACAAAAGTCAATAATGTTTCACTTTTGTATTCAAAACTGGAAGTGATGCCTAAAGATTTTTGGATCAAATCATAAATTCCAATTATGATTGGCATCCACATCATGTATAGCCATTATCAAGGAATAGATTGGTGGGGTAAGTATCAACAAGGTTGCTTCATCCATAACTAGTACATCTAGAGATACATAAGAATTGTTTGTACTAGCTGAACCAGTTCTGACTGATTTTTTACCTTTAGCATGTTCGTTCTTACTGTTTTCCTACCAATATAAACAAAGTACTTGTTATATTTTCAATAAATTTTACTATCAATTTAAATATATATATTTTTATGTTTGCAAAAAATAAAATAATACCTCATGTGATTGTAAAATCACAAGTCTCCTAGGCCGTGGAACATATGACAATTCTACCTCAGATACTTTGGTGACCTCATATGATGATATGTGCACCATATTTGTAGGATCAATCACCTTTTCGACGCAGGCTTCATAATTTTTCATCCCCAGTATTACTGTGATGGCACACATCTTTTGGTTCAAATGACAGTATCCTACCATGTGCCATGGTATTTTCAATGCTCCCTACTTCAATAGAACATTTAATGCCCTGCATTTTACAAATTAACAATTAACTGATTAAATTTAAAAAATAAAATTTATAAGTTGTAAATCGAACTATATGTTTTAAGAAATTATACCTCTGGACGTAATGAAGGCGAAGGATCAATGGTAATCGGTATCATACTCTGGGTTAATGCACCCTCGAGATAATTTATTTGCACCGCTTCATTATTGATAGCAACTCTAACTTCATAGTACTCTAAATTTTCCTTTGATAGTTTGTGGTTTCTAAATCTCGTCATTTGGGTTGGTACTCGATTTTTTCTTATTTTTGACCGGAGAGTTGGGCAAACCCGCCTCATCAAAGATGCATGACCACAACTAGAGATAGTGTCATCTTTGAATGGGTTCATAAATCTGCACTCATATTCCTAAAATATCAAATATTCAAATATAGTTAGGAAAACAACGTAAAAAAATAAAAATAAATAAAAAATCGGTAAAGTTTCCTATGCTTTTTTTGACTGCCCAATTTATAATAACCTGTGAAAACACATATAACTATCTAGAATCTCGTTCCATATCTATCAAAAAACTTAAGTAATTAAGCAGTGATCCGAAATTGCTAAAATATTTAATTATAGTTAGGAAAACAGCGTAAAAACAAAACAAAATTAGCAGAGTCTCCTTTGTTTTTTTGACAACCAATTTATAATAATATGTGAAAACACATATAAATAACCACATTGTAATAAATGAGGTGGCATGCATGCGCATAGCTAGCCCATGCACGAGCCGAGAAGGTTTCACGCATCTTTGTGAATGGGCTCATTGACATGGTGTCCGCTTAGGCACAAGTCTGTTGAAAGGACCTTCATTCTCTTGGTTGATCGGAACCAATGGGAGCGATAGTAAGACGACTGATGTGTCCCTTGACTCTTAGGCCAAGCTTGATTGGCATGTTGATCGATTTATGTAATTTGCCTACTCTTTTGGCCCATTAGCTTATTAAGCCTAGAAACCAATTCCCAAGTCAAGTTTTTACCCGTACAGTTTGCCCCTCCATTTTTATTTTTGAACATTTGTCAAAAACAATCGATGATTGGGTCAGGTGTCTTGAGCACACAAATCGTCGAACGAAGCTCCATCATGAACTGGTGGTGTGGCTTGGTGGCTATATGCTTTGAGACATGCAAATTGAATATGATCAGACCCCAGGGTTAATGGTAGGGAGGCAACATCTATGAATTCTAACCCAAGGATTGGTGCGGTTAACCTTGTCTTACTTCTTTGCCTTATAAAAGGTGGTGGCTTTGTGTTTTTGTCTATTTTCTTCTTTCAGAAATTTTAAGCGAGTTTGAGCTTGGAATTTTTTTAGTTCTCATTTTGCCTTCATGGGTGATAGCCAAGATCCAAACAAACATCCTTAGTTGGAAGAAAAAGGCAAAGTAGTAATGGAATCTGATGGTCTGGCTCCTCAACTCCCTCATCGCAAATTCCTAGTCTTTCGGAACATTTTCGAGCTTGCAGGAAGCTTGAAAACACCAATGAGTGATCAAGTTGTCTCCTAACTAACTCTTCCTCCTCAAAATCCTCATGCCCTATCATTTGTTCAATCACTGGCTCAAATGATGGGTAATCACACTTCTCCATGGTCAAATTTCTTTGTGGATGAATATAAGGTTCCTGAGTTAAGAGACCTAGTCTCTCGTATAAAGACTCAGAAGAGGATGAAAAAGATGATGAAAAGGTCGTTGTCATCTCTAATGACGATGAGGAGGTTGACAGTGACAGTGGTGAAGGCTCAAGAGACAAGTGCTCGGACCCCAAGAGTTGTGTTACTGACAGTGAGATGGATCCAAGGGACAAGAACATATATTTGCTTGTATCCAGTCATTCAGTCATATGCCACAAAGTCCTCTTAGTGATCCTTCAATTACCTTTTTTTGGTGTTCAATCGAAGACTGTTGTAATCTTTTACTCCAATCTAAGTTTTCAAGCACCAATATGGTAGCCTGGCCTTTGTAAAATACATTATTAATGGATCAGTGTGATTTACCTATGCATCATGTGTAATTTTGTACTTTGTCTTTTTCTTTTTCAACCTATGTGAGTTTGGCTAAGATGCATATGCCTTTAATTGATAACCCTTGTGACTCAATTGTGGTAGAGCAAAAACTCATCCATTAATATGAAGAGTACTCTAGTCGGAGACAATGAGTTTGATGTGGGCAAGTTGAATCACTGTTTGGTTTGGTTTGTCAAGTAAGCCAAGCGGTTTATGGTCATTTACTGGCCACGTCACTTCATAAAGATGAAGCATTAAAGCATGATTGCTTTGGCAGTTTTTCCATGGCCATCTAAATGGTAGCTCTGGTGATTGAACGTGAAGTTTTTAAAAGACATATTCGTTTTCAAGGTGACGTCAGCAGTAACTAATGCTTTGCGCATTTCATGTGTGAATGGACGTACCGTTTTTTGGACTATCATTTTAGAAACCGTTGATTCCTTACTTAGGGTTTTTATCATAACCTTTAACATCGCATTCACTTTGTCTTCTTCAATGATTTGCCTACCTCGAGTGGTGATACTAAGGCAACTTTTGGGGCTCCAAGATCACTGAACTAGGTTCGACCTTTTAACTCTTTAGGTTTTGAATTGCAAGTGTATCCAATTTTCTCTTATTTCACCACCAAACTCATATTTCTCTTTAGAAAGAAGAATTAGAAAACCCAGGGGATCGTACTGCCTAAATCTCTAAAATAGTCGAGGACAAGACCTCCACTTCCATGAAGGTTAATGTTCCATCACTTACCGGTGAAGAGTGTTAGATTTCTGCAAGAATTGTGGATGCTGAGGCTCCGGATAGTCTTGTCCCTTTCCTTCCTGGGATTTGGTAAGTCCAATATAGTGTTACGATGAAGAAACCTAGAAACCTAGGATGATTATGGAACTTGGCCAGAAATATCGCATCCTAGATAGTGTTACGATGAAGAAACCTAGATCATTCTCGGAGCCTGACATTGCTAAAGAAGGGTGGCTATGTTTTTACAAAGAATTCCTGGCAACCGATGTCAACCTTCTCTTAGACCCTTTTATTGTGCGGATTTTTTGGCACAATAAATTGTGTCCCACACAACTCCTACCCAATGCCTGGAGGCACATAGTGGGCTTCGTTTCCTTGGATCTTTTTTACAACTGTTATTATTTTTAGTAGCATAAGTCAGATATAAGGCAGTACTTATGTTGTTCTAGGCAGAACATGGTCCTCTTTAGTGACCTACCTTCTAGCCTAAAAATTGGAAGCACATGTACTTTTTTATGTCCGAGGACTGGGATGGTGGTGCCAAAGGTGTCATTAGCCACGTGTGGGAGAATTTGTGTAAGTTTTTCTTTCATGCTTTAGATCATTCCTAAAAAATCCATGGTTTAAGACTGATCTCCTTGTTACTTATAGTAGTTATTGACGAACTCATACCCATAACAACAGGAAAGACTCGTAGACGCCACATGCTTGCCCTTTTATCTTTGATTATGAACTTTGAACTCGTTCCATCCATTCCCAGCACCTATCAATCAGAGAGAGACGGCCAAAAAGAAAAAATAGAAGGAGAGACCTTAATTTCATCTAGGCATTCTTCCTAGCGAACGATATTTGAAAAAGGAATGATTGGTATGGCTGTACGAATTACCAGTTTACTTCTTTTTCTTTTTTGAAGCTGCATTTTTTAGCATGTGATTTACTTGTCATCAGGTAATTCATTTGGAGCAAAAATGCAAGCAAATGATGGAAAGAGACAAATCCTACCAAGGTCATAACTGCTGCTGTAGGGGCCAAAAATCATAGGTGCCAGCTGGAGGGAGGTAAGCTCTCAACGCTCCAGGCTCGGCAAAGGGAGCCATGTGGCCAAGTCCCAGGGTTGGTCTTACTCTTGAGCAAATTTTTTAGGATGCTTAGGGGGAAAATGTGGCTTCTATGGAGTCCTTGCAAAGGAAAGGCCAAAAGGTATACAACGGAGAACCAGAGGTGACTCATGTCGGCACATTGGACCAGGGAGAACATCTAGTGGTTGTTGACTTAAAGCAGCTATCTTCTCCCCCATCCTTCAAGGAACTCTTCTAACCATTGAGCCCCAAATGCTCCAATGTGAGGAAGACTGCTCTCAACTTCAAGGACGTCCTAGCCATGGCAAGCAAAACCCTAGTCACTCGAAACGTTGCTGGATGGACAACACATCCTAGAAGGATGTCTTTGCTGGGATAGTCTAGGATGATGCCAAGATAAAATTCCCAGCCTCTATAGATGGGTTTTTAGTTCCTTTTCATTTTACCATGCTTAACCCACAGTGCTTTCACTCTGTAGGTGGTCTAGGCTGCCCTTTTCGTACAATAGTATGTGGTCAAATATCAAATGCTGCTGGATGATCTTGAAGTGACCTACGCCATGCACCAAACTAGCTGAGGAAAGATTCGAGGAGGTACAATTGCTGTGGAAGATGATGGAATCTAATGTCGCCATGTTAACATCTAACCTAGAGAGGGCCAATGCTGCTAAGGAACAAGCTATAACTGACGTAAAGAGGCTCTTCATAATTTGGAGATGGCCAACCTTAAACATGAGCAAACCAAGAGTTTTGTGCATGGCATGTAGATGGAGAATAACATGCTGCGAAAGGAGGTTGCCAAGCACCAAAAGATAGCTGAGAATTCTTTCAAGCAAAGGTGGGATGAAGTCAAGACTTACTACTTTGGAGTTGAAGGTGCCCCAAAGGATTAGGTCGAGGAGCTGGCTTTAGCGAATGCCTAACTGGGTCAAGAGGCTCCGAGTGGTCTGGAACCAAAGCAATGGCCCATTTTTTCCATCCATTGAGAGCTTGTTGCTTTTTCAACATCAGCCATAACCAGTCAATACTCTGTGCGGCAAGTGCCGGTTGTTCCTGCTCGGCAATAGCAGCTTGCCGTCCTGCTCTAGAAAATGTCACAAAATAGTTGCCAATGGATGTTCCTGCTCTTTGTTGCCCAACCAAGTTGATGGGTCAAAGGCTAAAATTCTCTCTTCATCATGACTAGTGCAAAATATATTAATTTTTTTTTGGTTGTGTTGTTGCTTCTGTCTTTTTTTTTTTTTCCCTGGGGACTATGGCATCGTTACAGACAATCATATTTTTCTTTCTACCCTTTATGTAGAAGCAGATGTATCCTATTTGATACTTTATTTATCGTCATTTTTTCTTTATTTCTTTGTAAGATGTTAATGTTTACATGACTTCAAATAGGTGGAAGTTGACAGAATATTTGTTCAGACATCATTTTTGGATCATTTGACAATAGTCTTTGATGATAGTGAAGGTGTAGTCAGACACATCTTGGTTCAATCAAAGCTTGAAGACTTAGATTTTAAGAGATTAGAACTAGAGGAGAATTTGACTACCACTGAGATTATCAGTAAGATCTAAAAGGAACGGAGGGAAATCTTCCATTGCTATAGCAGTCTTGTTGTGGCCTATGCGTTGGCCTCTCCCTCAAATCGAATCATGATTAGCCGGTTGAGTAGATATGAAGATGAATAGAAGGCAATCCATGTGTTGGACAGGGATAACCCAGGTCTTCTAGTTGTAATTGGAAGAATGGGAGCTTTGTTTAAGATGACGACGAGGTGTTTGTTTCTAATTGTCGTACCTATTGAGACAAATGTCATTCCAATTTTAGGGTACTTCTTTTCCATTTAAATATTGTAATTTATATGATCCGGGTATATTGATGTCTTTTACTTGATATGGTCATTCGCATGTCGTGGTGAAATTATCAGCATTAGGGTCTTAAGTGTTTTGGAACACTCATTTTAATACCAGATCTCCAATCTTGAATCATCGATGTTGCACATTCTTCTTATAGAATTTTGTTGTTTGGTTTTTATAATGCGATATTGTGATTGTAGTTTGGTCTTTTTTTTCGTTAAGTAGATCTAGTTGAGAGCAAAAAGAGATTCCCATGTACTTCCTATAGTGGAAACCCTGTTCACCCGGAATACTTCTGGTAGTTTTTCGGGCCAACTCTTTTTGGCAAATTCCAGCCGCTTCTTAAAGGTACTAAGTATTAGCTTGTTTGCGGCTTCGGCTGACTATTTGCTTGGGGATGGCAGGGAGCTGAGAAATTTATCTTGATGCTCCAGGAGTCGCATAGTTCCTTGGAAGTGATAAATTGGAATCCATTGTCTGCTACGATCGTCCTCAGGATCCCAAAATGGCTAATAATATTTTTTCCAAATGAAAGTCCTTACGTCTGTGTTCTTTAACCTGAATATAGGACTCTACTTCAATCCATTTGGTAAAGTAGTCGACAGCTAGCAGCACATAATTCTTGTCAGATATTCCATTCGACAAAGGTCCAATTATATCCATGCCTCATTGCATGAAAGGACAATGAGCTAAAACAAAGATTAAATTTTTAAAGGGTCTATGGCGTAGATATGCGTATCTTTGGCACTGATTGTATTTTAGCACATACTCGGTGGCATCCTTCTGCATCTTCGGCCAATAGTATCCATGCGTCAAGGCTTTGTGTGCTAGCGACCATCTGCCTAAATGATTTCCATAGTGACTTTCATGGAGCTCATATAGCATGTGTTTAACCTCTTTAGGACGGGCACATTTCAGTAGCAGCCCAGAGATGATCTCCTGTGAAGCTTGTATTTGAAGAGCGAACCATACCACTTTTATGTTCAATTTTCTGGCTTTGTTCTTAATTTCTAGAAATGTCCCATTTTTTATGTAGCTAGTAGGATGATCGACCCAAAATGGGGCAACTGAGTCAGCATAGTGCACTGATGGTGATTCTTCACTGAGTTGGGCACACTTTCCAGTTTGACAAATCATCGTTCTTCCATTTGCGAAACCAATGCTAAATTTGCTAGCACATCTGCATGGAATTAAGGTCCCTCGGTATTTGTAACAGAGTGAGTGCCCGAACTTGGCTACTTCACTCCGTGCTTTGGCTAAGTATCCTATCATGTTTTCCTTCCTAGCCTCAAATTCACCGTTGAACTTATTTACCACCAATTTAGAATCGTTGTGTGCAACTAGCCTTCTGGCTCCCTGATGCAGAGCTAGGCGCATTCCATGATCAGAGCTTCATACTTAACAACATTGTTGGTTGCACTAAACTAGAGTCGAACGGACCTTTCGATTAGCTCTCTGGCTAGTGTTCTTAAGACAACCCCAATACCTCTCCTTTTAGAATTTGAAGATTTGTCAGTAAGAAAGATCTAGCTTGTTGTAGAGCTGTCGTCATGTTGATATGTTGGAGTAGTAAATTAGGCTAGAAATTTGGCTAGGATATGAGCTTTAGTAGCCGTGCAAGGTTGGTAACGTATGTCGTATTGTCCAAGCATTGCATACTATTTCATCAATCTTCTCAAAGATTTAGTGGCATCCAGTACGGCTCTCAACGGGTAAGAGGTCAGAACTACCATAGTGTGAGACTGTAAGTAGTGCTTCAGTCTTACTTCCGGCAACAAGATTGATCCCTTATGTGTCACCATATGAAAATGAGATTTGCTTTCAAATACATACTCACATATATATATATATAATTATGCATTAGAATACAAAGAAGATAGACAAGTATTAACCATTGTTGTGTGGCTTGCTACTAAACCTCTATGCTTCGAGTTGGGACAGTGGTCCCTTCTTGGCCAAATAGCTCAAAGTGAAGTTAGCTTTTTGGAGCCTTAACTGAATCTGAAAAGGAAAACAAGAGCAGAGGGCCGAAGAAGGGGGAGAACACTTGTAAAATGAGAGAAAAAGCTGGGAAAATCCTATATGAAATGATGAATTTATGACCAAATGTCATCATTTGGCCCAATACAACACATAATGTGCATTGTATTTGGCCTTTATATGATGCACAATGTGCGTTGCATTAGGGCTTTATGTGACGCACAATGTGTATCGCATCAGAGGGTCAAATACGATGAAAAATGTTCATCGCATTAGACTGAATGGAGCCATTTTGAGCTTATACGACGGTCATGTGCATCATATTTGACATATTTTTATGATGTCACGTATTGCCATGACATTAACAACCGATCATGGCATGTTGCTTTAACGTGTCATTCAGGATGTTTAATATGATGACTTTTTAGTGAATGTCTTATTTGGTCAAAACATTTTACAACGTGCATTTTCTCGATCGTCGTGTTTAATCAAAAGAACATTGTATTAAGTTTTTAAAATTTATTCGTGTTGTATTTGATTTTTATGCGACGCTAGTGAAATTATAGGTCGTATTTGGTATTTGAATGATCTATTATCTTGTAATGTTATAGGGCTTATAGGTTTTAGGATTTGTAGATTATTGGTAGTTTAGGATTTCAAACAAGTGCAAGTACTTTGTTTAGTCTTAATTTCTCATCAAATAAGCTTCCCTTATTAATGTTTTAGTTTTCTTATACTTATTGTCATTTTGCTTTGAAACCATGATTGTTTAGGTTGGTTAGATGTGGATCAATATGTGCACCAAATAAAAAATGTGCTGACTTTTGAAACTCTATGACTTAAAATGTAAAATTTTGAAACTAAAGTATCAAAGTATAATTGACTTTTTATGTTTAATATGCATCATGAAGAGGGTACCATTTTTTTTTTTTTAATATTGGAGTGGGGAAATGGAGACTTGGTTGGACTTACATTTTTTGGGTAGGGGTAAGTTTTAGGGAAAAAATAATAGAAAAAAGTAAGATATTTTAGGATTAAAATGCAAGTCAAGAAAAAAATAATAATAATAAAACACAACAACAACACCAAAATAATAGCATCAAAGTCCAGCGTTTTATAAGACAAAAGCGCAAGCCAAAGGGTGTTGCTTGTTTTTGGATTGAGACATGTACTTTGAGATGCTGAATTGTATGTTTAATGGGTTTTAATAGGCAACGCAAAAACAGCATTGCAATTTGTAAATGGCGACTTAAATTATTATGTCGCGGAATCGACTATCGCTTAAAGTGTAAAACATTCGCGATAGACAATATGCGTCGCGAATTTAAAAAATAGCTACGCATAAAACGTCGTCGCAGTTGTCTATTTTTGGCGACACGAATACGTCACGAATATTGAAACAATTGGCAATGCACTTTTCATGAAAAAATGGACAATTGGAGATACATGCGTCTCCAATTGTCGCTTTTTTCGTGACAAAATTTCGTCACAAAATTAACCTAAATTGGCGACGCATGCATTTCTAATTGTCCTTTTTTGCGACCATTATTCGTCGTTAATACCATTATTTAGCGACGAAGGGCATCACCAATAGATGTACCAATTAGCGATGAAATTCATTGCTAATTATTTAGGCTATTTTTTAAAACCACAGCAAATCCTTATATAAGACGTCGCTGAATAATTCAAATTTAATGTAGTGACAAATTAAATGATTTTTTTAATTTATATTTTATTAGTTTAAATTAATTTAAAAGAAATTAATTTACAATGATAATTTAGAGTCTCAATAAATCAATTATATATTAAAATCTCATTTGAATATTTTATAAAATTAATTTAAATGTATAAATATTATTAATTAAAATTAAACAAATTTAAATTTCATTATCTTTTATAAAATAATGAATGATTTATTGCAAATGATTAATTTAGTAAAAATGAGAATCAATTACTAATAAAACATACAAATGAGAAAAAAATGCAAATATATAAAAATAATGCGAACAACAAAATTACAAACAATTATATCTTTCCATAAAAATAACAATTAAATGCGACATTGTTTTTCATCGCTTAAAAATATATATATAAACTGAAATATGATATCTTACATTGATGCGATAAATGGAAGCAAAGCAGTTGTCCATTCTACTCTAAAACTATCTGCTGGGTCCAAACAACATTCTGAAACTGCACATACAGACCATACAAGTAGTTCAAATAAGTATCAACTAATAATTATCAATTCTTATTGATTGTAAAAATGTTAGTAATTATTACCATCTACGCTAAATTTTCTCAAATAACATTATTTACTATGATGTCCCGCATGATCATCATCACATAATACCCGCATTTAGTATTTTCTGGTTATTTAATCGTCTATACAAAAGTGATACAAGAATGTTAATCATTATATTAAATAGCTAAGTAGTTTTTTCTCCATATACATTTAAAGTGTATTTAGATATATGAATAAATATTTATGTATACCAATATGTACTATATGTACCTTTGTTTTAGGCCATCTAAGCTTTTCGTACTTAACCTTTTTTTATCTGTCGGATATACGGTTAGAAGACAAGTACGTCCTATTTGTACATTACGCATATATTATATATATCAACAGAAATAATATCAACACTAAATATTAATTATTAAATTTTATTAATAATCATCCATATATATAGTTAATTATGCAGACTTACCTATCCAACAAACCCTTGAAGTCGGCCATACGCGATGAAGTTGGAATTACGTACCTTACGTACTGTTGTGGTATATTTTAGATTAACTTGCAAGTGCACGAATCAACAAGTAATAAAGTGGATTCCTTGTAGAAAAGAAACCGATATCGATCCCACGAGGAATAATGTCTCTAGTTTTAAAAATAAATCAATTGTAAATTAAACTTTGAAAAATAAAAGAGATTTGTTTTTGAGTGATTGTTGAGTATCAAGTCAGCAATTTAAGAAAGCAATAATTAAATTAAAGACAAAGCAGCAAGTAGGTAATCAAAGATTAGAAAGAACAAGGATCATGACTTCACCACTATTACTCATATTTAGTCCTAATGCAATATAGATTCATAGGTTAACCCCCCTTTAACCACAAATGACTAGAAGTTTATTCTTTAATGCATTCTAATCTAGCAAGCACAACGTATTTAATTATCTCTAATATAAATACGGAAATATAAGTCCTAGGACATGCAAACCCAATAAGACCTTGTTAAAGTTGTCACTAAGGCATGCAATATTCCTAGAAACATGTATTTTATTATTTTTCCATACTTAAACTTTTTATTCCTAAGCCAATATAAATACTAAATCAATCCACCTTTTCATGGAAGCATTAAGAACTATAATGAAATATTAACCTTTAAACATGAATCAAACTAAATATGCATTAAAAACTAAATACTTGTAATAGGGTTAGATCACAATCCTCATAGAAAAATTAGTTACGCATGATTTCTAAATTATCCATCAAACACTAAAGAAATATCATAGATTAAATAGCAAGAAAATAAAGAGAAAAAGAATCAAATCCAATAGTTGATGGCTGCTGGAATTTATTCTTCAATCTTCAATCCTTGGCTTCTTTAAACTACGATCAAGGTAGCAAGTTTGACTCCTCCAATGGTTTGGCCGATTTCCTTGTACCTTGCTTTGTGTAGCACAACTTTACTATGAATTAACTAATAGAAACTAAATAAAACCTAAAAGAAAAGCTTTGCTGCCGTGAGGAAGAGAGAAGAGGGACAGGTTATGCGGCAAAGGAGAGGAAAGGGCTGCTGAAGAGATTATGAGATTATTTTAGCTTTCAAGGTGCTCATCTATTTATAAGGAAAGGTTTAACCCTAAAGTACCTCTAAAACCTAGAGAATATAGGAGATAGCATGCAAATCACAATACCAACTCCTACATTCTCAACATGGCCGGCCACACCAGGGGTAAGGATGTATTTGTGTCTCATGTTCACACTAGGGATAGAGATACTTTCCTTATCTTGTTAGGAATCATAATCAATCTCTAATTTTCCTTCCTTTTATCCCAAATATTATTCCAATTAAAATAATTAGAATAATCTGACCTTCCATGTGTCATGTGATGTGGCAAATTATGACACATGGCTGATATGTGGTGACATGGCAGTCTAATCACAATGGTAGACCTAATAAGCATAAAACTTTCCTTTTTTATCTTCAATGACCGTAAGGTAGATTCCAAGTACACTTTGGGTGACCAAATAAACTCTGACTCCAGTGATTTTTTGTTGCAAAAGTTAGGTTTGTGTCTTAGCTTTCCAGGAATGTATTTATCACACACTTTAGACATCAGGAAGATACTCAAATCCTCATTTTCCTGAGATAGTGTAAATCTGCCGCACCTGATGAATTTGTTGAATTTGTAAATCAAACTGCCACTGATTGGCAGAACCATTTGCAATGACACTTTTCTTAATTTAATCTTATTGAATCAGGAATCATTAAAAATTGGAATCACATAAAAATTCTAAGTGTGGCTCCAGATACGATTTTCTCAGTAAAGGTTGCGCAGAAATACGGTAATTCCAGCATTTGTCTTTCTTTTACTGAAAATAGAAAAATATAGTAATTAAGTATTTTTCATTAACAATTAATTATAAACTAGCTCAAATTCAATATGAAAAGTGGCATAAAAACATTAACATTTTATGCCTATCACGTACCTTATGCAATGAAGTTGGAATTACGTACATTATGTAGAACAAAATGCAAAATTGTTGCAACTCTTGCATGTAATAAAAATCTTGGATATCTTTCTTCAAAATGGATATCCATACTTCATAGCCCATAACCTCTTGTGGTAAAGAGGTCATCCACAAATGATAGATGTCGTAAGGGTCGATCTACCTTAACAACTCTTGTAGTGCAGGGCTAGGTTTTAATGAGCTAGCATCTTTAAATTCAGCATCAGCATATGCCGACTCAGCCTATTCTGGTGTAGGCTTTTGAGACCTATGTGAGCTACTTGATCTGGTTGACCCACCTGTTTGCCCTTTGATAATTTCCTCTTTCCATATTCCTACAACCAAAATAAAATGCATGTTAGTATCATAAAAAACATAAAATATCTATGCAAACACTCTTCAAATTTATGTATCATATTATATACCTCATCGGATGGCAAAATAGCAAGCTGTCGAGGCCATGCCATGAATGACCCTTTCTACCTCCCTAACATATACCATGCCGAAGGGGAGTATAGGTAACAACACAACCAAATCAATCACTGCATCCACAGAGACTCTAACATTCTATGTTCCTAATTCTACACCATGACAAACTACACTACCAGTTGTCAAAGTTTTGGTTGCCATAATGTTATCTATTGTCCTTTCTGCAAGCTCACGTAGAATGTCCTGAATTTCAAACATATGTTAGAAAATTTCAAACAATTATAATAATAAATATTACGAATATATAGTTTGAATTTAATAATGGTACATGTACCTTATGCTTTACATATGTAGAATCACTGGGGGAAACTGATAATGTAGAGGGAACAAGCTGAGTTCCTAAATCGGTGACATTGTCGACCCGAACACTGCCTAAATCTGCCTCATGACCTGCTCCATGTGTAGGTGTCTATGGTGGTAGTCAAGCTCACATGCGACAGCGAGATCACATACGTCATCCATTGCCCTTTCTTCCTGACAACATCAAACAAACTACTCAAAACTTGCTCATATTTCTCTATCCTTGCATTTTGGGTCTGGATAATTGCATCTACATCGGCTTCATTCTTTTTTTTTTTTTTTGTGTTTTGCCATGGTGTTTTGAAATAATTCTTGACCATGAACCCTTTTCCCTTCCTTGAAGCTGACCAGGATACTCCTCGGACCCGAGGGCTCATGTAAGTACATCATTTGGAGGAGAGGCAACAAGAATGCCTTGAGTGACATTTTTCTTCAGAGCATTCTACAAAAAACAGTGAATTGAAAAAAATTATAGCATGAATATTATAAAATATAATATATATATGACCACTAATTTGGGGTTTAGAATTCACAATGTTTTCAACAACGTAGTCAACTTCCGGGTTGTCTACCCATCCATCTTTCTTGGTTCTTGCGCAAATCCAAAGTTCCTCACGCTCGATCGGTTCGGTGGTGCCTCTTTCAACTAGCTACAAATTTAGACATATTTCTAAATGTGACCAATTTTCAACTAAAAAACTTAATCTTAATATGTATATATAGTACGTACAAAGTCCGCCTCTAACCGCGGATATCCTTTACTGCCAAGTTGATGGGGATATTTGTTCCCTTAATTTTTTCAGATAGATCCGCACTTAAGTTTTGTAAATATTGAAATCCTATATTTTATGCTTAATTGATGTTGTATAAAGTATTTGACACATGCATAATTAAAACATATATGCAAAACAATATATTGTTTTTACCTTGAAATCTTTACCAAGCCTCTGGTTGATAAATGTATCCAACTGTTCTTGCGCGATGAAGTTATACTTGAAAAGAGTATGTGGGTACTTGAAGAGATCAGGTTTTGCCAAGTATGGGCTCACATACTTCTCATACAACCAATGCTTAAACCTTTTCCACTTTCCATTACAATATCTAAGAGCCTGGTCTCTTAGAGAGTCATCCTTGGCTGAATAACTCTATAACAACATCAATGTCAGTATTTAATTAATAACAAAGTAACATATTTCAGGTTTAGGTTTTATATTCCATGTAATACATTTATTCCTACCCATATAGGTTATCTTTCAATGCATGAGACACGTCATTCCAGCTTTTAATGGAAATTGGTATTGTAGAACGAGTGAGTGAGCTTTCCAAGTTGTTCATCCTCATAGCGGCTTTGTTTAGGGGAGCTTCATGCTCATTGTATTGTAGCTGCAACTGCTTTGCATCGTTTGCAACCTATTTTCTAAAGTCTTTTAACATTGTAGGTCTCTCCGACCTTTTCGTTTAGGAATTGGAACACTTGGATCGGCGTCATCATCAGAGGATGAAGGCTCATCGGGAGGAAGAACAATATCCTCGTATGGATCCATTAATCTGTAACACACAACACAATCACAAAAACAAAATAATAAATGACTACTAACTTTAATTAAGTTTAATTAAACTTTGTGTACATTTCAAAGGACCTTAACAACATTAATGTGCATGCATTGTTAAACGGTCATAATTTCAATGCATCACCTATTACTTATAGTTTTGAATGGTCCTAATGCGTCGCCTATTGTTTATATTTTTGAATGGTCCTAATGCGTCGCCTATTGTTTATATTTTTGAATGGTCCTAATGCAGTGCCTAAAAAGAATATAGGTTTTCCTATATCTATTATCAAAGGCATAGTATGAACATAAAAATTATATGTTCACCTATAAACAAATAAAAAAATGCATATCGCAGATCCGAATATTAACACCTAAGTACAAAGTCATGCCACATTGAAACAACAAAGTCATGCCCCATTGAGACAACAATAAATGTATAGATTATACTTAAATGTATAGATTATACATAAGCTGACACCAAAGTCATGCCATATTGAAACAACAATACATGTATACATATTTTCATGTATTTACAATTTTCTCATGCCCCAATAGATTATACAAAAATGTTTACATAAATGTATAGATTATACCATAACCGACACCAAAGTCATGAATTTTTAACCCCTTAAGAACATAGTCATGCCTAAATTAAAAACAACAATTAATGTATAGATTATACATAAGCCGACACCTATGATTACTAATAATAATACTAATAAGCTCACACCTATCATTACTAATAATAATACTAACATAAATGTATAAAAACAACCATAAATGTATAAAAACAACAATAAAAACAACCATTACTAATAATAATCACCATTATTGCAACCTAATTTTTCCATTTCAAATGCATTTTCTTATATATAAAAAATAATAATAAGACTATTGCAAACATTTTTTTTCTAAATAAACATTATAAAATAACTCACATTGAAGAGTAAGGCTAGACGAAGGCGTGTAGGAAGAAAAATACTTAGGTCTAGCGGCAGAGTGTAGGAAGAAATACCCTTGGGTCCGGCAGTGGCGTGTAGGAAGAAATACACTCAAGTCTTGGTGGCGGTGTGTAGGAAGAATTACCCCAGGGTCTCAGCGGCGGCTCCAAGAAAGTGAAATCGTTATGGGTCCTTTAGCTTTGTGGAAGAAGAAAACGACGAGTGAAAAGTTTCAGTTGCCTTTGTCGTTGATGAGTTTAAGAGGAAGACAAATGAAAATTTTGGGTTGCTGGCGTTGATGAGTTTGAGATGACGAAAAATAGAAAAAATTTGAAAATGCCGGTGCATTTTCAGGTTTCGGGGGGTGGGTGGGTAGTGGGGGGAAGAGTGAGAAAATAAATTTGAATTGGTGGGAATTAATCCTGCCATTAATTTTGGGATAAGGCGACGCATTGCGTCGATAAAGGTCTTTTAGCGACACAATGCGTCACCAATTTTTTTTTTGGTATGTATTTTTTTTTATTTCTATAATTTATATTCTAAATTATATATTTCTATATATAATTTATAATTTTATATGATATATAGTAAATGAAAATTATATATATTAAACAAATAATATATAAATAGATATTAAATTTCACACACATTATATAAACTTATATATACAATATAAATAGATATTAAATATAGTAAATATATTAAATATTTCAATAGATAAATACTTTTTAGCAACTCCAAGCGTCGCCGATATACTACTTAACGGAGATGCATGTCGTCGCTAAAAATACTTTTAGCGACGCCATGTGTTGCTGTTTTAATATATATATATTTTTTCATNAATATATATATATATATATATTTTAATGTAAATATAGAATTTGAATAATTCATATCCATATCCCTTCACAATCATCACGAACATAAAATTTCTTTAGAATCTTCGTCACTATTAACATCAATATCATCAACATAGGGAAGACGATCAGCAAACGGGCTATGATCCATCGTAGTGCCTTTTTTGTCGTCTTCTACAACATCAACAAATACATCATGTTGTGGTGGAGCTAGCACTATTGACCAACATGGATCAAGTTGATCCTCAACGTAAAATACTTGATGCGCTTGTGAGGCCATGATCAATGGATCTAATTTGTGACATATCTTGATGCGGGCATCATAGAGTCATATTCTAGCATTGGAACAAAAGATGATGACATCATCTTACCTAGTAAACCAGTGATGCGTTCTCGAGTTAAGAAGATCAAAGGGAGAATGCTTGGATTTGGAAAGAGAATTATGGATGAAGATCGATTCAAGTTTCCAAATGATTTGAACTCTTTTCCGAGGCCTAATGATGACTTAAGCATGATGTCCAAGCAATGAATGAAGGTGGTAATGCTGCTCGGGAGTTGCGGAGACGAAACGACATCATTTTAAAAATAAACAACTTAGAATGGCAATTTCGTAATTTAGCTATTTTTGGCTGATAATGGCAGTTTTGTAATTATTTCTATTTTCAGATTATTTTTATTTAGGGTTAGTTTTTAGCCTTAGGATTACCTTCCTAATTTCCTTAGGATTACTTTCCTAATTTTCTTAGGATTAGTTTCCTAATTACTTTATGGTTTAGATTGATTCTTGATCTTACCCTAGTCCTTATATAAAGGGGGATCAAATTCTTTTGTAAGACAGATTTGAGTTTTTAATCAATTGAGAGAATTAATTTTCCTGTTGCTCCCAAGAGTGTTCTTGCAAGGTGAGGAATCAATTTCTTCTTCTTGTTGCATTAGGAGTTGAATTATCTTATCAAAGTAGAAATACTTTGTGGCGATTATTCTTCTCTTTTCCATAGCCTTCTAATCCACGTTTTTAGATACAAGTTATCTAAGGGTTTGGTAGGGCGGGTTCTTGTTTTCCAATTATTGTTCAATATTTCTTGTGTGTTTGGGGTTTCGGATTCTTTAATCTTGGGGTTCCGCATCATATCTTATTGAAGTTGACACATGTAAAACCTAAATCATTAGTTTTCACACCGATACTGCTGTCAATCCAATCACACATGAAAACAGTGATGCAGAAACTCACGTAATTGACATTCCAAATTTCTCTTACTTTACCAAATTTCTCTTACACCTATTTCCTTTATTTTTTTATCTGCTTTTAATTCTTCCAAATGAAAATTGCCAATACACAAAAAAAAAAAAAAAACAAAACAAAAAACAAAATATTAAAACTATATTATGCGAGTGCAAGCAATAGATCGTGCAATGACAATAAAACTTTATACCTCATGTATGGCTCCACCTCTGGGGAATTTGAAAGAACGGTCATATGGACTTGCTCCCAAAGCTTTTGATCAATTGGTTACATCTTTTCACCTTTAATAGGAGCACTGACATCATCATTGTCATTAAGCTTTTGATATCTGCCAATAGAGTTTCCAATTGCATCTAACCCTCGTTGGTACTCACTACAAAATTCAATTGATTCTTCAGCTATATAACTCTCAGCGATGCAACCTTCTAGAAGATTTTTGTTGCGAACATAACTCTTTAATATTTTCATGTACCTCTCGAATGGACACATCCATCTATAATGCTCTAGTCCACACAGTCAAACTTCTCGTATAAGGTGTACAATTATATGGACCATTACATCAAAAAAAGATGGTGGAAAAAATTTCTCCAGCAAGCACAGAGTTCTCACAAGATCACTCTATATGGCATCAAGGGAGGCAGTATCGATAGACTTTTTGCATATTGAATTAAAGAAAAAACAAAATCTAGTAATTTCAACTCTCAAGTTTTTAGGAAGCATTGGCTGTATTGCAAGAGGCAATAGTTGCTGCATCAATGTGTGATTATCATGGGACTTCATCCCTACCCGCTTAAAGTCCTCAATTTTCACAATATTCCAAAAATTTGAGGAATAACTATCCGAAAATTTTAGCTCTGCCAAACAACGACAAAATAATTTTTTCTCTTGTTTGGATAATGTATAACATACAGGCGGAAAAAAAGTCCATGCTCCATGTACCGACGGGGCCAATTCAAGTCGCAAGCCCATCTCCACTAAATCCAACTGAGCATTTATTCCATCTTACGTCTTAGTTGGAATATTAAGCAATGTACTTGCTATGCTTTCACATACATTTTTCTCAATATGCATCACATCCAAGTTGTGTCGTACATGGAGATATTTCTAGTACTCTAAGTCAAAAAATATTGACTTCTTTTTCCAAACAGTGTTCAACGTCATCCCCGCAAAAATTTTTACCTCTGTCTTGTCGTCAAAAGTACAAGCATTAAACTTTTCCAATATTTTCTCTCTGGTTAATGGTACCGAAGGCTCTCCAAATTCTTGAAAACCATTGAAAGCTTTTTTTTTTTTTGCTTTCTGTACGGATGATTAGGAGAAAGGAATCTTCTATGCCCAACAAAACTCATTTTCCTACCATGTGCAAGCGATAAGCAAAAGTGTTTTCACTGCAAATTGAACATGCATGGTATCCCTTCGTTGCATGGCCGGCCAAGTTACCATAAGCAAGAAAATCATCTATTGTCCATAGCAACACTACCCTTAAAGTGAATTCCTCTCAATGATAAGCATCAAAAGCTCTAATGCCTTCGTCTCACAACTTTTTCAAGTCTTCAATTAATGGCTTCAAGTATACATCAACACGATTGCTAAGCTGTTTAAGTCCAGATATTATAATAGTCAACATCATGAATTTTTGCTTCATTCACAACCAAGGAGGAAGATTATACACAACAGTGATCACATGCCAAACACTATAGACACTACTCTATAAACTGTGCAGCTTCATTCCATTGGCTGCAATACCAAGTCTTAGATTTCTATCTTCTGCTGGGAAGTCTGGCAAAAAACGGTCACCAATTTCCAAGATGGAGAATCCGATGGGTGTTGCATTTTGCCTCTTACAGTCTTTCTCTCATTTGTATGCCAAGACAAATTCTTAGCCATTGAAACATTGTGGAACATTCTTATAAAAAGTAGAATCGGTGAAATATACCATAAAACTTTAGATGACATTTTGTAACAGTGTTATCTTCTCCAATTTTTCATCTGGATGATCCACATTTAGGACATAGCATCAAATCCGCATATTGATTTCTAAACAAAATACAGTTTTTGGGACATGCGGTATCTTCTCATACTTCATTCCCAATGCATTTAGGGTATTTTTAACATTATAAATATATGTTAGCAAAACATTTTTCGCGTGGTAGCATCTCAGATAACAACTTCAGCAGTGCATCAAAGCTCTTGTCAGAATGCCCTTCAAGTTATACAATTTGACAATAGCCGATAACTTGGTAAAATTGGTGCATCTTGGAAACAAAGGTTTCTCTGCCTCTTCCAACAAACATGCAAATTGATTAGGAGTTTTCGGAATATAGGTGTCAATATTATCAAAGGCATCACGAGTCATTTCAATGTTATTATACACCACATCTTCCCCATTATCACTGTCATCTTCATCAAACTCTAGATCTTGATTAACAAACTGTGAAGACGCCTCGACACCAGACTCATAGGAATCACCATGCCAAAGCTATTGCCTGTAATTGTTATCAAATCCGTTCCAATATATGTGACCTTTTATGTCCTTCATAGAATGCAATGTCATAATGCCACATTCATGCAAGGACACCAAACAACATTACAATCACTTACAATTTTCGCCACGAACTCTAAAAATTCATCCACACCTTTGGCAAAATGAGACGATCGTTTATCTGAATATATCCATGACTTATTCATTCCACAATATTATTTAAGTAATTAATGCAGTAATTTTAGTATTGCATCAGCATATGAAAGTAACCATAAAAGAAAACAAATTACAAAACAAAAACATATATGTGCATGAATAATAAGGTTAATAAACGACAATACGATCGAACTTCTAGCAAAAGTACTATACTATAAATAATGCTTTATATATATATGTGTAAATTAAACTTACTTGCAATGTGTAATGACTTGGTCGAGTTTGTTTTCAGCTTGGTATGATGATTCTGAGGAGCAAAAATGATAGAGAAACTCAAATTAAGTTAAGAACGTAAAACATAAATATAATTTATTGCAAATATAAGGAGTTGGATGGCAAAACTAAATGAGGCATTCAATAAAAGTTGGTAGACAAATCGGTTAAAATTTGAATTTAAACACTTTTAGCGACTATCTTCGTCGCCTTTTCCATTAAAAAACATCTATTGTAGACGCTAAACGTTGCTAATTAAGTACTTTAGCGACGAAAGTCGTCATTTTTTCCATTTCAGTTACCGACGACCTATGTTGTTTTTTCTTTAATATTCACGACACAAGAGTATCGGTGACGCCAGCGTTGCTAAATTAGGACTATTTGATGTTGTTCGGATGTGTCCGGTACACACATATATATATATAAATTAATGTGTAAATGTTTCAATAATGAACTTTATTAAAACTACTGCAATGTTATAAATAAACTAATCATTTAGAAACTGTAATATTTTGAGAGTCAATATAATTTAATTAATTTATTAAATCTTGTTTATTGAATTAATGTAATGTTTGTTGAACATATATATATATATATAAATGATCATTCATTTATTAACATTAATTATATCTTAAATACTTTTTTTGGGTGTATAAATTAAGGCTTCTGATCTCTCTATATATATATATACAAAAAAAAAATATACATATATATACAAAAAAAATATCCGACAAAATATATAAATATTTTTATTTTATATTGATATTACACAACAGGTTTACATAAATTCTTCATAAATCTTGAAAATTAATTTAGCAAATATGATTTTTTGAAGGCCAATATAATTTAATTATTTTATTAAATCTTGTTTAGTAAATTAATGTAATGTTTATTGAATATATATATATAAATGATCGTTCATTGAATAATATTAATTATATCTTAAATATTATTTATTACTTTTTAATTTTAGCGATGAATAAATTAAGGCTTCTTATCTCTATATATATATGCTAAAAGAATATATATATATATATATATATATACGGAATATACATATATATATATAAATATTCAACGAAATACATAAAAGATTTTTATTTTATATTTATATTACATAACAAACAATACTCTCTTAGAACCGTTCAAACATGTTTTCATAAATTCTCCATATAGATCTTGAAAATTAATTGAAAAATGACCGAGCTAGTGAGCATATCAGGTTTACATAAATTCTCCATCGATCTCAGCAAATGAAAAATAACCGAGTGAGCAGATAATGGTGAGCTTTGTCCAAGTTTTGATTGTCATTCTCTGACACCTAGCTTGGACATGCATTCATTATAAGAACAATAAAACAATTGATCTTGAAGTTGGTGAACTACCAGAGGCACATAAATCGACGATTTATAGTGGGTCGAACACCTCAAAAAGAGTCAACGTCATAAATATTTCATTGTTTGCTTCTATTTTGAAAGAGTATCAGCTAAGAGATAAACCAAAAAGAATATCTAACAAAATAAAATAATTGTTTTGCATTATACATAACAAACAATATATTCAGCATCTTGACTTGCTAACTCGTTCCTCGTATCTGCTCCCACCGATCAAGCTCCTCTTCAATCTTAGTTTGCCGAAGATTGTGGCCTTTGTATTCCAGCTTCGACCTCCATCTAAAGAACAAAAGATGAAACCTTTGATATGTAGATAGGTGAACTACTTGAGGCGTATAGATTGACAATTTGTAGTGGGTCGAACACATAAAAAAGAGCAATGGTCAATAATATTTTAACATTTGCTTCTATTTTGAAAGAGTATCAACTAAATCGAAGACAAAAAGACATTAAAATATTTATGCATATTTGGAAAAAAAAAATTTGCTTTTCTGATAAATGTTTCATTTAGAATAATAGATGATACTCTTTCAAAATAGAGATACGTATTTATAGATAGAGAATGGTAGGTGTGAATTGATTCTTTTGGTATTGTGAAATAATTGTGGTAGGTATTAATTAATTTTTAGTGTGATGTGAATTAAATACCAAGGTATGTTAGTCCAAATATCGATACAAAAATATGATTATTTTTCCTCATTTACGATGTTAGTGTTACCTGTTACCTACAATTAGCGACACTAGCGTCGCATTTTCTAAAAAATTGTACAATTGGCCACACCAGCGTTGCCGTTTCTAAAAAAATGGACATTATTAGCAACTCGGTGTCACATGTTACCTATCATTGGCAACACCAGAGTCGCCTTTTCTCAAATTAGCACACATTCATATTTGTGTTACTAATTTTACCTCATTAGCGACACATTCATATCCAATAATAGATAACAGGCAACACCAGCGTCGCTAACTAGTGACACAAATATAAATGTGTTGCTAATTTGGGAAAAGGCGACACTGGAGTCACCAATGATCGGTAATATGCGACACCAGCATCACTAATGAGTGAAATTTAGCAACACAAAATGCGTAAGTCACTAATTGGACCTCATTGGTGACACAGATGTTTCCTTTTATCCATTATTGGCTACACATGTGTCACATTTTTTCACAAATTATGTTTCGCGCTTAATTATTTAGCTACACTTTATCTTCTTTCGTTGCGAATGTTTTTTGCCGCGTAAAGTTTTCTCGACAATGCTAAACATTTGGGTGTCACTAATTACATTTCGCACCTAATTATTTAGGGACATGTTAAGTTCTTGTATCGCGAATAGTTTTAACGCACATATTTTTTGCGACATATGCAGAATATGTGTCGCGGAATGTATTTGGCGTGCTAATTATTTATCAACATATTAAGTTCTTATGTCGTGAATAGTTTTAGCACGCAGATTTTTCGCAACATATGCAGTATATGTGTCACAAAATGTACTTGGCACGCAATTTTTCAATTTTTTAGCGACACTTGTCGAATGTGTGTCGCTAAATCTTTTTGTCACCGCTGACAAAACATTTTGGCGATATTTTTGTGTTATTATTTTGTTCAAATAAAGACGAAGCTATAATTTTCTGTCAAGAATTAGTGTTTCGTCACGCATTTTTTTTCTACGTTGTGTATTTGGTGTTGTGGATTCACGATTTTGGTGTAGTGATTATTTAAAAGATATATTGTTAATAAATATTTCTTTAGATATTTAGGCAAATTAATAGAATTTTAGTTTTAGATTTGAAACTACTATAAAACTAGATCATATATAATTTATACATAAGTGTTTTATTTTATTTTCTAAAAAAAAAAAAAGAGTATTATTCTCTATCAAATTATATAGGCTAGCTAGGTAACGAATAACTAACTATATATGTTAATTTATTGATTTTATAAAACACTTTAAAAAATAGGATCCTACTTGGGTGAACCCCCTGAAAATTCAACAGGGGGTTCATGCATGAAACCCTTCCATATCAAGTAATTTTTTGCATATTAGGTAATTTTTTCCATATCATGTAATTTCTCCATATCAAGTAATTTTTTGCATATCAGGTAATTTTTTCCATATCATGTAATTTTTTCCGTATCAAGTAATTTTTTGCATATCAAGTAATTTTTTTCCATATCAAGTAACTTTTAATAATTTTTTTTGAGGGATTTCCATGAACCTCCTCAAACAAGGGGGTTCACTTGAGAAATGTCCTAAAAAATATGGATTTTGTATGTGTAGGCGTACGACTTGCGCCATTAAGCGCACTTTCTTATATTTTTATGCTCGAGGCGCATGATCGACTGTATTAGGCAATCGCCTTTTAGATGTAATGGTTAAAAGAACATTTTTAATAGCTACGTGTAGTTTATATGACAAATAAAATATAAATTTTTATATTTATATAGTAAATATCTATTTAATAGATAATAAATATTTAAAAATAATTTTTAATAAAATTTATTTATAATAAAATTAATAAATAATATATAATTTTGTTAAAATTATATTTGATTAAAATTAAAATTAAGTAAAATACAAACACAAACACACATAAAATAAAAAAATAAAAACAACAAACTTGATTATTTTCATAACTTTCTCTCTGTACTTTTTTGTGCTTTACTCTCTTTTCAAATTCTACTTTCATCGGCAGAATTTGAAAGGTAAATTTTGTTTTTTGTTTTTTGTTTTTTTTTTTTAATTTTTTAGGTGATATGAAATCGTACTACACATCTATGCAATTAAAAAATAATTTGTATTAAAAGGTACTATGCTTTTTAATTTGTTTGTTTGACTTATGAGAAATTGAAAGATATAGTATGATTCACTTTAGTTTTTCATCCTTTTCTTTGCTTTTAAGAGGAGAGTGGATAAAAATCTAAAGAATTCTGGTGAACAAAAATCTGACGCAGCCTCTATTTCATTGTGCAATTTTTATTTTCGTCCATCTGATCGCTAAGAGGAAAAACAAATTTGGTGCAAAAAAAATATTTTAAAATAATAAAAATAAAATAAAATAATAAAATAAATTGCTGAGTCATAATATTTAATATATTTTTTAAAAATAAATAATTTATTTGATAATATTTATTTTATTTTTTGTTACACTAATTTAACCGAGATAGACAAAATTATTTAAAAAAATTTATTAAAAAATTTTTATATTTATAATATAGTAATAAAAATAAAACAATCTATAATATCACTGCGGATCCTCTGAAAATTTATACTTGAGAAAGTTTTGGACGGTCTCGCCTCGACGCATCGCAACGTTTGTGCCTTGCGACTGCCTTTTAAAACAATGTTCCAGTCAAAAAGCTTTTTTTGTTGCATATTAACTTTTAACAAATAAATGAAATATTCATGGTAAATGCAATGGGAATGGTAAGTTACACAAATGTAAGCAAATAAAATAATGTATCACTTATATATTCATTCAGGAAAAAAAAAACATTATATATATTTTGAAAAGAACTATATTGAAAATAATTTTGAATTTACATTAGTTATTTTCTTTTCTTCTTTATTTTATTTTATTTGTTTATCTTTTAACAATTCAAAGTTACACAAAGTTTTATAGAAAATATAATAATGCTAAACCTTCCACTTGTGGAAAACTCTGCAGTGAAACACTTCGTTGTGAAATTTCATTGAAAGATATTACGCGGCTATGGAATAATATTGTTTGGTTATGAATTAATATTATTTATTATGGATTATTATCAATATAACTCAGGCATGTACTAATAATATTTGTTTATAGATTAATGTTAATAATTTTTTTGGATAGAAATTTCACTGTAATGGGACCCGGATCCAAACGATCGCCTCCAGATTATTAATAATAGTAATCATTATTGTATGGACTATCCAAAATGACAACTTCCAATTCTGACAGAACAAAAAAAAAACTTTATTTACCAAATAATATAACCAACTATATGGTAATATCTTTTTAGCTCATATTGAATTTTACCTATTCATCAATGATTTACTTAACCGAATTCCTAATTAGTAAATTCAGTACAAATACACAAATAATACGTGCATGTACGAATTAAAACAAAACGCTTATATCATGTAAATTCAATTTATGGTAAAAATGCATTTTATGTATTTAAAAATATTAAACACAAATAATATGCGAATTCTCAATAAAACGAGAATAAAAGATTTAAATAAAAATATTAAAAAACTTAAATAATAATTAATAAAATATTATTATATTATTATTAAACTACTATATATAAAAAATAATTTTATAATTGCTTACTTTATTAATTTCTTTTTTACTTTACATTACATTATTATTATCGTATCGTTTTTTGTTATTAAGAATATTGATTGGGGAGTTCATGATGCCTGGATTTTCTTGGGGCGACGGAAATGGCGATTGACGGCGTCTAGGTGGTTCGTTGTTCTGGTCATTTTTCTGGCATCTGATGGTTGTTAGAGTCTTTTCCGGTGGCGGTATGTGGGGTTAAAACATATTGCTCTCTTTTATTTTTTGCAAAACAGAGCTTCGCGTTGGCTTCTGGTTCATCTTCACGGTGCAACTCTTCTGAATACAGTGACGGTAGTTTGCTCTAGTTTTAGACGAGGATGGTCACCGACATTAGGCAAAGGAAAAAGAAGACGTTCTATTGGTTCTTAGTTGGGTGTGCAAACGGATGTGTCGGGTCTACATAGGGTTGAGTTTGCATCGGGTCAGGATATGATTCATGTGGTGTGGATGATAGCTTGGCTTCTGTTCAGGTTGTAACAACAATAGTGGGTCAAGAAGGGTTCGATACCAATACTGGTTTAGCAATTTCGGCTACACCAACTAATGATGGGCTTGGCCCATTGGTTTCAACACATGAAGTTTCTGAGTTTAGTGGTGTGGCCGAAGAAAGTGGTTCAGTTGGTGGTTTTTTGGGTGCTCAGGTTTTAAGTGGTCATTCTGTTGGAAAGAGTTTGGGGGGTCAATGACTGCAAGTGTGGTGCTTTATTGGTTCCAAATGTTCAGAAAACTAAAGTGGATTGCTTAATTGTCTTCTAAGTGCAATATATAGGGGCGGTAAATCTTTTGCTAATGCTGTGGCAGGGAAGTTCTTCCAACTTCTGGGCTTGTTTTGTGCAAGCGTGGTGATGTTATTTCAGTTTCTGTGGACATGTACATGAATGCTTATCCGAAGCGGTTAAAATTATTTCAAAATTCTCTAGTAGTTTTGGTAGTTTTAGCAAAAGGCGATACTTTTTGGAAGCTTGCGAATCTCAAACACAAGCTCAATAATATTTGAAATTTGAAGGATTGGCACCCATTACTCTTGGACTTGGATATTTTGCGTGCTTAATTCTGAAAAGGAGAAATATTGGGTTTGATCTTTGGGAGCTCTGTCTTTGCAAACTCAAAGTGGTCTCCAAATTTTAATCTGTCTTTGCAAACTCAAATTAGGGTGAGATTTTATGATCTTTTCTTTGGGCTTGTTTGGTATCATGGGAAGTATTGTTTAGATATAATATGTATTATTTAAAATTAGTATTGTGTTTGGTGTTAGCTTTATATAGTATTATATAATACATTTTAACATTTTAATACAAAATATGATGTATAACTAATACATTAAAATTTCTTTGTATTAAATAATACACCAAAAAATTTTTGTATTAAAAATTTTAATATTAAAAATTAAAAACTTTAATAAAATTAACAGTTAAAAATTAAAGTTTTATAAAAGTTAAAAATTAAAATTTAAAAGCTTTAATAAAAGTTCAAAAATTAAAATTTTAGTTAAAAGTTAAAATATAATCTAATACAATACAATATAATCTAATACAATACAACGTACTAAACGAGCTTAGCATCCATAGAAATTGTCAGATCTAGCCTGAGGAATTGGGATTTCACGGAGGATTGATCGAGCTATTTTATTTGAGGATTTGAATCATTATGCTCAGATTCTCATTGATATTGATCTTGTAGCTAAATTACTCCAAAGTTTGATTTTGGATCATGAGGGGTCTTTGTAATCACATTTTATTTATTCTATGAGAATGTACCTTTGTTTTGTTTGGCTTGTCAGCCTATCAGACATGATCTTGTTAAGTGTCGTATGTTTGGACGAAAGAATAAAAAATAAAGTATTAAAAAGGTCAAAAAGGTTTAGTCGAAGGTTAAGCAGATATATAGCTAAGTCTGCTATCGTGGTTGATAATAGGACTTCTAAAGCTGGTCAAGCTAATGAATCTGCAGTAGGCAAGGGTGAAACTAATGATTTAGCAGCAGAAAAGGGTGAGTTTGTGGTTGGTTCAGCTGCTGCAGCAAATAAGAATGGTGGTATTAATCAAGTTTTGATCTGTAAATTCTAATGTCGATAGCAATTTGATACCTACCTTGGAAAATGCTACTCCTTTGGCCTTGGACTTGGATTTGGCAAATGTAGATAAATAGAAGAAAATGGATATTATGGAGATTTCTGGGATATGGTTCAGAGAACTTCTCAGGCCCTTCTAACTCCCACAAAGACCACTGTGGACGAGGCCCATCAGTCACGGACAGGCAAAGCCCAGTCCATCAGCCAGGGCCGAGAAAAAGTCCAGGCGCGGCATGGTCCTGAACGATGGAGTAAGTAAAGCCCCGTTGACCTTCAGTTGTTGGCTTAAATACTTACCTTATTCTCCGAGTCTAGGTGTCACAATCCTAGCTTATGAGGGTTCATAACCCTAACATCCGAGCCATTGAAACGAGGTACTTAAGGTAAGGTTAGGTGAGTGAGAATGAGATGGTTTTCTGGAGATTTGAACCCTAAACACTCCCTAACAACCCTAGATTAGTCACCTTTGACAGGTTTCAGGAGGGTTTCTCGGCGCAGAACTCTAGGTAGGCTGCGCAGTGGGATACTGGAGGGATACCTGAAGGAGGTTTCTAGGAATTGTCTCATAACTGGCTTATGCATTGGAGTGGGAACGTCGGTGAAACCACCGGCCCCCAATCTGACGTCATTGTCTTATATCACAAGGGTCAGGGACAGAATCCAGGATCCAGTCAGGAAAATACCATGTGGCACCAAGGTAATGAAAATCGGGCAACAATAATGGACACTGTCATGGAAACAGATAAAACGACATTGGTTCCGTATGTTCTTGATACTGAGATTTTGTCTCCGTTTCAGGATAGAATGATTTTGATTCTTCACGAGTCTGATATTAACACACTGATAAGATATATGGATAGTTACATCTTCTAAACATAGTTGGAGGCATAATCATCTTCGAAAAGCATTAAGTGGGCCCAAACATATGGAGATTCGCCCAAGCAGTAGAGTTATTATGGAGAAATAATTTTTATTTCTTGTTTAGTATCTTCGTTTTGGAATGGATTTTTTGGTACATTTTGTATTATTATTATTTTTTTAATAAATTTGGTTGTTTGGACCAATGACTCTGCGCTTTTTATGATAATTTTTTATTATTATATGTATAAAAATATTTTATTTTAATAAATATTTGATACCTTATTTTTAGTTTGTACTTTTTATTATATTACACATAATATACGTACATACCGAATTTTATAAACTTTCTGTTTTCGTATTTTTTGTCAATTTTTTCTCGCATTTTTATTAAAACAAATAATTTATACATTTATGTATTATAAATGTATTTTTATCATTTTGTATTTTACTAACTATAATCATACTTACTATCTAGTTTACATTAATTTTTAAGATATTAATATATATTTTATATTATATATATATCTTATATATTATAAAGGACAGTGGGGAGCCAAATGGGTTTCTGTCTTTTTTCATCGTCCATAGTTTGTTTTTTCTCTACATAGCAAAAATGACATTATTGTGATCAATGAAAGTTGGGATGGATGGTTGGGCATCTTTCCCCCTTAAGCAAGGTCTCGGGTTTGAGTCTTGTGGATAGAATAAATTTATTGTTGTTAATTTTTTTCATTTCTATATCATAATTTTCTCACACATTTTAATTATCATCATTCTTATTTTCTACTCCATTAATCAAATATTCGAAAAGGAGGAAAAGAGATTACTCATATGGTAAGAAAATATTCCTTTTTTTTTTCTTGACCATTTTGTTTGGACATTTGTAGGTTTGTTTCACCTTTGAAGCATAGAAAATGTGCAATATTTTTTGTTTTTTTCTTGCTCAGTTTTTAAAATCTAATTTTTCATCTTTGTTTTTTTCTTGGCCTTTTATTCTATGAAAATCCTAACTTCTTAGATTAAACATTTTTTTGTTATGTGTTTTCTGATTGCTTATGATAATACAGCTAAAACGATATACCATCGTTCAAGCAAAAAAATTGAAGGACTGTTTCAGTACAAAAAGAGTATTGGAGGAAGAAAACAAACAATTTTAGATTTGTATGAGAAAAAAATAGTTTTTCTTTGATTTCATTGGTTGATCTGCAATTTGCTGAGGAAAAGACAAAATATATATACATCCTATAGTACGATTCCAAATTTTCTAGGTTTTGTCGATTTGATAAGTTTTTCTTTCATTTTATTTATTTATTTATTCTTGTTATTGTTTAATGTGATGGGTTATTATGCTACGTATTCAAATTGGATCAAAATATTTTTTGCCTTGCTAGAGAAGAATGAGAAATCAAAGAAGTAATAGTGATCATCGTCTAAAATGAAAGAAATAAAATTGAGAAAACAATCTGGATCTAGAAGTGTTCAGGTGGATATTGGTTGCTATTTTCTTTTTTGTTTTAAAGTGTTTTTAATAATATATTTTACTCCATCTCTACATCTGTTCACAAAGAAATAAAAAAAAATCTCTCTCTACATATGTTTGTGATGGTCTTAGAAAAAAATTATCGCAGATAAATGTCTAATTTTGTTTTTTCTCTTTTGCTTTAGAGAATTTTTATGTTATATTCAAAAACTTGGCTTTTAGAAAGAAGTTTCACCTTTGACAAACTCATGTATGAGAGATGTAGGATATATATTATCCTTTTGTCTTTTATTCTGTTTCTTTTCGATCTTTTTTTTTAGGTTTGTTTTTACTGGCTATTTTTTTTTTTCTAAATGGTGTAGGGTTTTAACATGTTCTACGATTGGAGTTCATCTATTTGATTGGCTATACTAACAAGCTATAAATGAACTAGAACACAGTTTTATGTCTGGAATAGGAAAATGAAAGGCTAAGAAAATAAAAAGTTTGGCTTTCTTTCCTGATGTTATTATGATTTATCGTTACTTCCTTTGATCTTCTTGAAAATACTTTTCAGTGTTAAAATTATAATAGCAATGGATTTTCTTATGTGTATTTTAACGAAAATTGTAAAAACAAAAAGATAAGTTAAAAATGATAAATAATAAATTTTTTGAATTCTTGTGAATTTTGTTGTTTTGACAGTTATTTTGTCTCGCTTTGTATTTTTTTTTTTCATTCTAACATTTTGTATGTGACCAAAAAGAGCTATAGCTCATGCTGTAGTTCAGTTTATGATTTTTTTTTGTTATTATTTTATTAAATTTCCTATTGGCCGATTTGCTTCATTTAATTTTGAATAAATAAATCATGTAATTTTGTGGTTAGATGTTTATATTGTCAATTAGTATATACTATATTTAAAAAAAGAACTTAAACATGCGTGGACATTGGAGGTTTTATTTGTATTTTTGTTTACTGTTTCATTTTGGTGAAGTTTTCCTCAAGTAAAATGGAAAATTTTAATTTGACAGGTGGCATGATGCTGAAACTTCTATGCTAAGACAAAGACAGGTGGAGGCCCAGATGCTCCATCAGAAATGAGCAATTGTTGAACCATAGTATTGATAACGGTTTGAGAATTGAGTTTAATTTTTGTGGCGTGCTTAATTGTATTGTATTCTTTTAAAATAACCTATTGAGTTTTATTTTTTCTATAAATTAGTTTTTAAAGTAAAAAGTCTATGTAAAATTGCAGGCAGAATATGTGAGAAATTAAATGTTAGACCTTTTAGTGGTGGAGTTTGTTTTGTAACTGGGATCCAACAAACTATAAGAATTTTAGTTATATATATTCTTGCATCTTTCATGGCCAAATGTGTTAATTGATTTGATTTGAAAATTTAATTGATCTGCTAAAGCTTTTTCCAACAAATTAAATTGTCAATTAGTCACCATATTGTAATAATAAGCATCGATTTTTTCCAATATTTTTGGTAAAACTATGATATCAGAGAAAGTGAAAGCCAAACATCCAAATATTACATGCTGATTTGTTCCTTGTGACGATTGCTAGATAAATTCTCTTAATTTATATGTAGCTAGCTTTAGAAGTTGTAAAGTTTTGATAGACAAATCATTTTAATAAATTGATCTTGTTTAACAGTTAAATAAGATCATGCCTAATTGATAGAAAGTGATATGATATAAAATGTATTTTATAATATTGAATTTTATATTAAAATATTAAGATTTAACAATCAAACAATTTATATTGCAATTTTAAATAATACCTCATGTAACCTAAAAACAATTATTTTTTTTCTAGAAACTTAATTTTACAAAATGTTTTTTTTTTCAGAAGCATAATTTTATAAAGATAACTTACTCTATTATAATTTTCTACAGCAATTTAATCAAACTATAAATAATACTTTTGATTCAAAATTATAAAATATAAATATACAAAATTATTAAAAAATTCAAAATATACATAAAAATTATATAAAATTTATGTGTGCAAAGATTTGTGCGTATAACAGACGCATAAAAATCTAGTATATATATATAGATGGATTACACTTGGTAATTTTTTAACCTAATTGTATCATTTATCTACAAGAGAATTATGCAAAGATCCCCATAAATATAGGCTACTTTAAATATACTCTTTCTAAGAGCATCTTTAAATACACACATTGTGCCATATAAGCAGAATGATTTCTATTTCTTCTGTCACATAGACTCCAATACAAAAAATTATTGGAGATGTTCTAATATTTCAAATCACCTTACCATTAGTATTTGCTATTGAAACTTATAAATTTTAAATACTAATAGTTTTTATTTTAATAAACTATAAAAATCAAAAAGAAAATAAAAGAAATTGAAGAAAAGCAAAACATAAGCAAATAAGAAAATGGATCTGTGCATTTTATTTCTCAAATAATGAATAATAAGCTTGTTGATTTCTCTATTTATATTTATTAGAAAAATAGCTGAAAATGTTAGTTGAGTGTCACCTATACAAGTTAGTTTTTCTCTTTGTTATGATTTAAACATGTAACCATGTGAGCTCTTTTTTTTTTTGTTTTGTTAAGTTGCTTAGTTTGGTAAAGCTAGTATATAAGCTTTTAACAAACTAGTTTAGAATATACTGTCATTTTTTAGAGATAATCATAATATAGTTTTTTCTCTTTTATTTTTTTCTGTATGTTCTTCATGTACCTTCAAACCCTAGTTTTTTAGTTTTTTTAACTTGGTACCATAGCTCCTTCCTTGGTGAAGTACTAAGTTTGATCCTTACAATTTCACTTTTTCCTCACTCCATTATCAAATTAGATGACTATAATTTGTTCAACTGAAAATCTCAAGTTCTACAAGCCATCAAAGTCTATTGTTTTACAAAGTTCTTACAACTCATTTCATATGATGCATTTCTTAGTAGTCAAAACTTGGATTCACCTCAATATGATTTTCCCTCTAACAGCTCAACCATTAATCTAACTGCTCAAGATCATGAAGCTTGGGAACTTAAAGATCAATTTTTTATTAACTAGCTTAAAGGCACCATTATCAAAAAAATTCTTGGGCATTTCATCGGCAAAGATACAACCTATAAATTTTTTTTATGCAATTGCAAATCGATATGCAGCTAAGTCTCTTATCCGAGTTCTTCATTATCGCAAAATGTTGGAAAAAAAAAACTTTCAATTGATGAATATATTCTGAAAATGAAATATCTTACTAGAAAATTGATTGTCGCTGGTAATGTAGTCACAAAGCGAGATCTTATCATATATGTTTTTGGTTGTTTAGGTGCAAATTTTCAACACATTTATACTATACTTAAAGTACAGCCTGAACAGTACACCTTAGATGAGGTTCAATATCATTTACAATCATATGAATTGAAGCTTGAAAAAGCTCATTCAACTATTAATTTTGATTTGTCACACAAAGCTCTATTGTTTCAAGTAGTAATATTCCTAATATACAATCAAATCCTAGAACTCTGCCTTTTTTTAAAGTCTATATGCTTCTCAAAACTCTGGTTATCTATTTTCTCCACCTGGATACTATAATATTGTTGGTCAATCTTTTACATTTTCTGGAAATTATTACTAAAGTGTTTCTTTTTCTAGTTTAGTTTATTATAACAAATAAGTCTTCAATGCAATGCAACATGTTCTAGGTAGAGGAAACGAAACATTTTATAAAGGCAGAGTCTTTGGATTTTAGGGTTGTACTGGTGGCAGGTCATCCATAACAACTTGTCAGCTATGTGGGTTGTATGGTCATTTAGCGGCCCACTGTTATCATTAGTTCAATCACAACTATATGGGAGGTATTTCATCTCATCATAATCAACCTACACCACCCTGCTCTGTGGTGCATTATTCATCACCTCAATACTTAGTACCACAACAAGTTCACATGTTTAAACATATTGATTCATAACAACTTACTTTTTAAAATTTTGGTGGCACAATGTCTCATTCTTTTGGAGGCATGACACCTACTACATTTTTTCATTCACCAGCTTCACATTATCCATTAACTTTTTCTACTTCATCTTTACATATTACATATAATTTGACTAAGCCAACATCTATTTCACATGCTAAACCTTTGGGGCATGTGGCCAACATGACTTCATCTTCTTCAATTGTAGTTGTCTCAGAGACATTTGCTAGACAGAGTCAACAAAATACTCCTATGACACTTATTGATTCTTCATCGTATTCTGGACAACAATGCTGCTGATCATGTTGTTGGAGATGGTACATCTCTGTTACATCAAATTAAGTATAAAAAGCATAACAAACTAATGGTTGGAAATGATCATCATCTTGATACCTCGCATATTGGTAAAACATTTATACTATATTATCATGCTTCTATTAAAGTAATCAATGTTCTTGTTGTGTCTCAATTTACAAAGAATATGCTGAGTATTTCTAAACTTACATGTGATAATAACATGTTTATTGAATTTCATGCTCTTTATTGTTTACTAAAGGACAACCTAGGGAACGTGTTGTTCAAAGAAATGTTTGATGGAGTGTTGTATAAGTTGTTCTTTACTCTTTCAACATCTTACTCTACTTTTTATTCTTCTTCGATCACTGTTATTTATGTTCATCAACCAAATCTTGTAAAAAACCATTTTAGAATGTAATGTCATTTTATCAAAGATAATCAAAATATAGTTTTTTCTCTCTTTTTTTCTTTTCTATGTTATTGGTCTACCTTCAAACTCTAGTTTTCAATTTTTGTAACTATATTTAACCCATGAATGAGCTTTTCAAATGGACTAACGGATTACAAGTACTAACCACATTGGTTAACTAACTATGGTCATAGTTAAAACTACTTTACAGAAAAGCTTAGTTGGTTGTACAATCACCAAATTAGTCAACAAGCCCATGTGGCGGTCAAGAATTAGCTACAACACTATTGGTGGCCACCAACTTAACAGTGCAATTTAAATGCAAGATTACTAGTGTTTCATAATATACAATTTGACAAAAATTCCATAAATGTTTCAAAGTCTACAAAAAGCTAAGACTGTACATATTTTACACAACTTACTCAATACAATACAAGTTTAGATCGATATGCTAGTTATCCTACTCAACCACTTGTCAATGCACTCATCTTGTTCAACTCTGCTCAACTACTACCTAGTGACACATTTACATAACTTGTTCAATCACTACTTTTTTACTTTTTTTTTTATTGTATACGCTAATGGCAAAAGAGAGTTGATTAAAAGTTTGAAATTTTAGAGGTGAGTTTCATATTATACGAAAACTGAGAAAGTGCCTATGAAATTAACTATTATCCCAATTAGGTTTGTTTGTCTATAAAATACTAAAGAAATCTTAAATATATATATATATATATATATATATATATATATCACCCATCTATCCCAAAATAGAATAAAATAAAATTAATAAGCTTTACACAATTGACAAAGATTTAACTTACATCATAATGAATTTATTATAGTGTTTGTGTTCATCAAGGAAGAAGTACAATAGTTTGTTGTGTTCATTATGAGTGATCCAAATTTGTACGAGCGGGCACACAAGCATTAGTTTAGGTCAGAGTTAAAATGGTTGTATAACCGTATATACTCATCAAAACTTTAGATCTTGGTTTTGTGTCTGTATATTGGCAAACAACTTTTTAAATTCTTTTTTATTTTAAGATTCAATCTCAATTTTATTGAGGTTTGAAATGTCTGTCAATTTTTCCAAAATTTATCAAAAGAATTGTCAACCAAGCAATTTTTTATATTCTTTATATATATATATATATATATATATATATATTGTTATATACCAAATTTACTATGGTGATCTAAGTCTATCCAACCCCAAATGGTCCACATTCATATAAAGACTACCCATGAACGTACAATGGAAATGATCTCTTAAAGACTCTATAGGTTTGCATTAGGGGGAGTATTATTGCATGCATGAAGGGATGGTACCACATTGTCATAGTGCATGAATTTATAAACTATATATCCAGCACCTCTATCAGACCCGGGAGCTTATCAACCTCCTTTAGGAATTGCGGGACTATCCAAAAATCAATAGATAGTTTGGACTACAATTTTCACGGCACTCAGAAGTTCTGGTCCTTAAATTTCTTGGAGAACCATATTGAAAGAAATGCGATTGATCATATACGTTTAGATTGATATGTACTATAATTTTGAGTCTCTTAATTCATGTAGCTAGTTTTCAGTCTCTTAGTTGTTCGATGAACCAATTCTCTAAGGATTATGTACAGACATATGTTGCTAGCTAGTGTTAAGTCTAGAATTTTTGAGGTTTAAAATGTGTTTTTGTGTAACATTAACCTTTGATTTCCAATTGTTAGCCTCTCCATGTAGCATAATAACTCTATTTGAGATTGAGATATGTGCCCCCTCTCCTTTTATAGTAAAAATTATGTAATGTGATGATACTTAAACTCTTTTCAAAATAGTCATATCAGTATATTTATACAAAACTTAAATAGTGAATTTTTGTTTTTGTCAGTTTAAAATTAATTAAATCCATGGTTTGATTATGACTATATATGTTTATTAAAAGTGAGAAATCATTCCCTCAATTTAAATGGTTCAAGATTTCATCATATTCTACCTGTCAAAAATATATATTTCATCATAATATGTACTTAATCCTAATAAGAATATTTCCTTTAGCCAAAAAACTAAAAAGAATTATACTAAGCACATTCAATTTAGTGTAAATAAATTGCATATTCGAAATTACTTTAATACAACAAGGAATTCCTCCAAAAGAAAATGTCAAAAACATGGGAATAAGCTTTTATTAATTGGTAAAAAAAATTTGAGTTGAGAAATATGTAGGGTAGCAAACTCTTGCATGACACGAATATACATGCGATGGCATAATAATTTTTGTATTCAAATTGGCTATGTTGTGGCATATTCAAATTAATGAAATTCAATAAATCCTAGTGAGTTAACGGACGTTAACAGTTCCCACATTAACACACAATAAACTCATTCAACCACTAATAAAAGTATTTTAGTAATAATGTAAGTACAATAATTTTAAAATATTTAGTTTATTATATAAATATGTTGTAATTTTTTAATTTTTTTAAAAAAATTATGAAACAGACAAATCCATTTTACAAGATAAAATGATAATAATAAAATAATTTCATTTCATTAGTTGAAAACAAAGCTAACAATAATTAAAAGAATAGGTTCGAATTGATAAACTTTAACACAATAACTTAACATATAGTGTTTGAATGGACTAAATTTAACACAAATATGACACATTATCAAATCTCGATTTGTCAATTTATTGTGTTTGTGTTGTATTATATCATATTTGTGTCAAAATTCTTTTTTCTAAATAAGAAAATAATATTGAGAAGTATCAACAAGTAATAAATATTTAATAAACATAATGTACTAATCAAAATATTTTCTTCAAAGTGCTAACAAGTTGTTATCGTATTTCACTATTAACAAACTAACGTGATTTATAATGTTGGCACTATTATCAGGGATGTAACATTTCTAGGGCAGTCCACCAATCAATATATATATATATATATATATATATATATATATATATTATTAGTTTACCCCTGTCTGGCCCAATTAAAAAAAATATTTTGTAAAAATATGATTTTAATGTGTTGGATCTTAGTGGTCATTAATTTTACCAATAGAAAAATAATATTACAGTAGAAAATTATTACCGTTTTACTATATTTAATTCTATAATAATTTTTTAGATGATGGAGTTGAATAATAAATTCATAAAAAAAAATAATAGAACTCTTTGCATTTAGTGATGCATTAAATTTTATTGTGAGTTTATTTAATCTATAAATTCTTTTTGTATTCTAGTTAAAAAATTATATTTTTAAAATTTTGCTTAAAAAAACATATAAAATTTGAAGAGACAATTAGATAATTATAAATAGAATATAATCAACCACCTACCGTTTTAGAATATTGTGTCTATTTATCATTTTAATAAAATAAAAATATTTTTATTTTAAAATTTTCATATTTATATATATATATATATATATATTCGAATATATTGATCACTTTCTAAAGAAAAACACAATTAGGATTAACATCTAAAATTCAATGACAAAATTAAAAAGAACACATCGAAATATTGTAATTTACTTTCTTGTAGCCACACCAAAGACCCATAAATGCACTTTGCCAATATGCCAATATGCCCAAGCCACTCCAGTATCGATCTTTCACTTTCTCAGTTCTACAATCTTCCGAACAAAATGGGAAAAGAAAATGACTTTGGTTTGGGCATACATGCATGGATCACAAAAGTAAACGATTGAATGGACCACATATCCAATATGTAGTAATCATAAATATTCCAATATGCTTTGATTGCTTTTGTTATCACTAGGACCTTTTACCACACCAACTTCTACAGCTTATAGTTAGCCACGAGGCCCACGACATAGACCTTCTAGATCTATCTACCAACCAAGCGAAGCTCCAATTAATGTGATAGAAAAACAAACTTTTGTTTTCTTTTTTTCTTTTAATAAAAAATATTACTATTTGTTACCATTTTGACCATTATCAATGGGTTTCTACAGGGACAACTCAGTTGTAAAGATATTATTTTCTCACATAATAATTTTGAGTTTAAATTTCCATAATATCCCGAATATCACCCAAAAAAAATAATACCATGTCAGAAGAAATCAAGCTAAAAAGTCAATTAACTTGTACACTTAAATAAGTTAAACCTATATGCGAAAGTGAACTCATAGCACTAATCAATTAATAATTGACTCATCAGCATAAGTTTCATTAGTGATAGTTAAAAGTGAGAAATAGCATATTCTTTCTTTTTCTTTTTCGAAGAGTTTTTTTCTCATTTATTGTCCTTTCAGAATAGTTTATGTGACAAAACTATTATTTCTTTCATGTAACAATTAGAATTCAAATGCCCTAAACTCCAATCAATATATATATATATATATATATATATATATATATAAAGAAGTCTTGGTTATTCTTTCTATATTAATTTTTTTCACTTTTAGTGGTAAATAAGTTAATTAATTAATCAACCCTTAATCAAATTGAAAATATCTAACTATATGCAGAAAGTTATTTTACGTACAAATTGTTCTCCGACATATATATAGAGAGCACTATGTTTTATTCAATTGGATTGACTAAAAAATTGAAGAAAGGGGTCATTGATCATAAGAAATTGGAAAGTTCATTTTTTATTTTTATTTTTGGGTAATTAATAATTGGAAACTTTACCTAATAACACTAAGTGCCTGACATATGCATGTTGTAAATGAGACAGGAAAAAAAAAAGGTTTATCCCATGGACACGTTAGGAGACTTTTGGATCATTGTCAATAAACACCAAAAAAGTGGAATTTTATTCTTACCTTGTTGGAAAATACAATCAGTTTTTGGATGCTTGGCAAACGGGTTATGTTCAAATAGTGTGAATGGCACCATTTTGAAGCATCAAAAGAGGGCATATTTGGTTAAGCATGCATAGGTAAGTTTTTTATTTTAGCAAATTAAACCCTTATAAGTTGAAAGAATGGTAGGCCCCGATTATATGGGGATTATTTTGTTTTTTTGTTTTTGTTTTAATATATAGTTAGGTATAAATTGCAAACTTTAAATGGTTGTTAGTGTTTTAGATAAATTGTTAGACATTTTAAATAACTATAAAATAAAAAATATATAAACACCGATTTTTTAAATTAGTATTTGAATTTTTTTCTCCCTTATATTTGTAATTAATTTAAAAATCAAAGAAACTCTAAAAACCAACGTATTACATTACAAAACAATACCATATTTATGTTTTTGATTTTCTGTTTTCCATTTTTTTTTACTTAAAATTATGTACAATTGACCTATGATTNTTTTTTTCCAGGCTTAGAAAAATAAACAAATCCTCTTTAGGTTGACTAAAAAGGAATAATATTTTTGTGAAATTTTTGACACAAATTTCCATATGATGAAAGAATGTTTTCTCCTGTAAATCCTTTCTCCAATGACAATATGAGTAAAGGTGTAAAAATAGACGAGCTGCACAAGTACGGTACAAGCACAACATGTTAAAATTGAGTACAACACTAGCATGATACAATATAAACCGTGTCATATTAAGCACGAAGCACGTAATGGACCGTGCTTGGCACGGCACGAGTCTATAATGGGCCAAACACAGCACATGCATGTGACAGGCCAGACACGACACAGACACATGACAGACTAAATACATAACAGATGTAGATTTAAATTCAAATATTGATTTGAAATAAAATATATAAAATAAAACTATTAATATTTTTTTTATATATTTTTAGTTGTAAATATTTATTATGTTATCTACCAATTAAAAAATAAAATATATTATTTAATTGTTAATTTAATTTATTTCTAATATTTATTTTAAATAATTTTTATTCAGCTATATAATTTATATTATAAAAAATATGCAAAATATAATTGGCAGAAGCACGGATACGATTTGTGTCTGGCAAGAGCACGACATGTGCTTGGCACGAACATGACACGAGCACATAAGTGCTTGGGTTCATAGCAAGCTTGGCAAGACACGAAAATTAAATGAACTGGTACGATTACGACACGAAAAATAAATAGATTGGTACAACCATAGCACAACCACAACTTAACCAACTTTTAAATGGATTAGACTAGTACGGTACAACCTATTTTATGCCTCATGAGATAACAGATGGATAGGATGACCTGCATGTAGGCCAATTTAATTAGAAATAAGTAGTCCCATATATAGATTATAAAATGGGCCAACAAATTCATGAACCATGTTTTCTTGATTTGAACTATAAACCAACGTGAAGGGTCCAAAACAACAATTATTTCTAATCTTTTTTTTTCCCCCACTATTTTAAGCCCTTCTTTAGTTTATAATTTTTCATGTGTATTTTCTATTTTCTATACTCTATGTGCCTTATACAAAATCACCCAAAAAAAAATGTGCCTTATACAAGTTTTACATGTTATCATTGATAATTAAATGTTTTGCAAAATTACTCTTCCAATCATCAGATCATGCAACATTATTGGTTAACAGAGGTTAATTTATCTCCAAAATTACTCTCTATCATAATACATTCAAATCTCAAAAACAAAAAAAAAAACAAAAATTTTATTAAATAAAATGATTTTTTTTATCAAATAAAATGACATTGCTAAATGCAAACATCTATACTTTCTATAATGCCTATGCCTCCAATTAATAGTCAATAAAAATCAATAAAATAATAACATGGTCTAGCTATTTGTAACTTGTAGTTTTCAAATTTTAATTTTTAAATAGTGTTTTCTTTTCCAACAAAGTTGATACGGTGATGGCATATTTTTTGCTTCTGTTTTTATTTTTATTTTACATCTTTAAAAATGCTTATTGATGAGCAACTTTTTAGTGATTTTGATTAAAAAATCTTTTCAAAGTTTGAAATACTTTAAAAAATTATCCACACAAATTTTTTTAACTTTTAAAGTTGTTTCTGACATTTCAGAAACTATGATATATGTCAAATGGTAATATTTAAAAATAATTCCTAATTTATTCTAGAAGATATAGTGATATGGATACTAAAAATGATATTTTAGTTGGCTGTATTATGGGTTCATTTTCCCATATGAAGTTTGTATTAATTTTAAAAAGTAAAAAAATAAAGGATTATTGTGTAAAAGTAGGCCAAAAAGGATAAATAAAAGATTAAATAAAAGGGAGATTATTGGGTGATTTGGACATCCAAACTAGCATGTCACTAAGTATATAGGCGATGGATGATAAATAAAAACAAAGAAATGATTAAGTAATTAACTTGGACATCTAAGTTTGTTTTTCAAGATAAATTGAAGACTATCTTCTATGAGATTAGTTTCTCTACAGATAATTATTAAAAATAAAAACAAATGTATGCAATAAAAAAATATTAAAAGCACTTTAGTATTTTTAAAATTAAATTTGTTCAGATATAAATCATTCTAATTAATTTGAAAACTTAATACTTTTAAATTTGTAAAAAATTACACTTTAGTCCAATTAGATTAAACTAACATATTCTTTTAAGTACTGCACATTGTAACCTCTAAATTGTTTTTTTTTACCAATTATCCGAAATATTAAAAAAAAAAGTAACTTAATTTTTTCAATCCAAAATTTTTTTATTTTATCTTAAATAGCTAAAAAATTAATTTTATCATAAATTTTTTTTGTCCTATAGACTATTTCATTATGAAAAATATTTTTTATCTAAATTGTTAAAAAAATTATTTATCAATAAAAATTGTTTCATCATATATATTTTTTCTTCATGATATTTTTAAAACATCCTATATATTTTTTAATCATGAAATTATTTTTACTTCCAAATTGTTTTTCATCTAAATTTTTTTTATTCTAAATTGTAGAATTTATTTTATCATGAAAATTTATTTCATCCAATATAGTTTTTCATTGTGAATTTTTTTTAATCCTAAAATATTTTTTTATCCTAAATTTGTAAAATTTATTTTATCATAAAAAGTTGTTTCACGATGAATTTTTTTTCATCCTATACATTTTTCATCATGAAAATTTTTTGTATCTTAAAAAAATTTTAGACGAAAAGAAAAAATTCATGATGAAGATATACATAAGATGAAAAAGTTTCAAAATAAAAATTATATTTTACAATTTAAGATGAAATATAAGTTTTTAGATGGAAAAAAATGTAGATAATTCTTTTTAATATTTCAAATAATTGGTAAAAAAAATTTAAAATGTACTAAAATGCACAATGGATTCTATTAGATTTAACCTGACTAAAATATTAAGTTTTTGCAAATCTAAAAATATTAAATGTTTAAATTATTTGTTTAAATTTAAGTGTACTAAAATGCAGAACGGATTCTAGCTGAATAAATTAAATTTTAAAAGGTAATAGAATGCATTAAAACCCTAATAAAAACATACTAGAAGGTGTGGTTGTTTGATTTATTTAACTTATGTTGGTTGAACTAATTAATCAACTTCATAATAAAGGAGTTTATCAATAAATTTTCAAATTATTACTAACAATTTTAGAATTACTAGTTTTATTCAAACAGTGACAAATTTCATTAGAGATTAATCAAATTCTCTCTAATTATAATTCTAAAAATAATAGGGCTTTTTGTTCAAAAACCATAAAATTTATTGAATGCAAGAAACATATAAATCAGTTTCAATAACTGTCTAGAATATGAACAAAATCAACAGATAATCTAATATCACGCTCTCTAGAAACCAAATCTTATAATTTCTTGTTGATTTTATTTTAACCCCCCAATCTGCAACCTTGTTCATTTTATTGGGACAAAAAGAAATAATAAATATTATTTGGACAAAAAAAGGATAATATGGATCGAAAAAATTATTAATGCATTTATAAATTTTAGCTTTGATCTCAAGCTGATGAATTAAGTAGTGTAAAATCATCAAGTTGACCTTGTATTAGCCTAATTTTACAAATTTATATACATGTCTAATTGTGTATAATAATCAATAAACCAATTAAATTTGGTAAACCATTTTTTTTTTTGTAAAATAAAAAAGGACATATCCGTAGCGGGATCATAGGTCCACATGTCATTGGAAATTCCCTCTCACTCGTGCAGTAATAGTGAAGATGAGCACTTGAATCCAAATGAGACTACCAAGACTAGAACCTCAATTTCCGTACTCGAAAGTGTGAAAGCTCAGCTGGCTTCTACCACTGAGCTACACCCTCAAGTGCAAATATTTGGTAAACCATTGTACCATAATTATTGTACGATTCGAAATCAGTATTTAAGTGTTTGGTAAATAATAAAATGTAATTATTGCTAGACTAAAAATGACGTTATTTATTATCATCTCATTATATATAGTATTATCGGGATTACTATTTGTAACATATATTACTAAATATTTAACACATTTTTTTTTCATCTCAACTACATTAAAGGAGAAAATATATTTAATGTACCAACTCAACATTTATAAAATTAAAATTAAAAAAATTGTTCATGTAGGAAAAAAATAATAAAAAAACCAAAAAATATAAATTATCAATGATATTAGCAAATACAATAGAAGAGATTTATAACAACCTTTGGTAGAATACCAATAAATCTAGGAAAGAGTGATATTAACATTGATTAAAAGGGTTAAATTAGAATTTTGTAATGAGAATATTTCATTTATACCTTTTAAAGTCTGAGGTAATTATAAAAGTATCCTTTAGATTTCTAATTATATTATTTACAACCTGTTTTAGCAATTTACATTATACCTTTAATACAATTTAATTACCTTTAATTTTTTGGCATTTCTGTCAGAACCTGATCCACCTGGATCCTGACTGCATGACTTAATATTTCCATTAAGCCAATAAGCAGTTTTTATTTCTACCAAGCCATCAATAAATAAAAAATTTAACAAACGGAGAACTCTCTACTGCCAGAAATTTATTAAAAATTTCGGCAGCATCTCGTCTGTTTTGGCAACATCCCCAAATACAAACAATTGCAATTCCTGCATGGAAACATTCCTATACAAATTCCAACTACCAGCACACATATCCCAGTCAAACCAATACAAAAATTATTTAGTTCGTAGCTGGACTCAGAATGAAGACTGAGCTGCCTACATACCCTTTTGCTAGGGATCAAGCTACCTGTAGTTTTTTAAAGCATATTTACACCAAATATGCTACTGCCCATCACATCAATAAACTCAGCACACGTTCCTCACTTAACATATCATAAACATTTTTAATTCCCTCAATGCTTTTCAAATACATTTAACAAATAATAATATACATAGCTTGGCGGCATGATTCCTCGCTCAAGCAGTTCTCATCTATACCCATATATTATGCATTTACTCTAGAAAAAAATAACATAATATATAATTATCATACATTATTCATTAACAATTCTAACTTCACATAATAGAATAACCAGTCATCACGATCCTTCGCTCTAAGGCATCGTGGCATAAATGTAACCATCATCACCATCCGCCTCACCATCCACAGTTTCCATAACAATTCACATAATCAAATCCACATACACATTCAACATAGTGATTAACACACAAATTGGCTGTAACACATATGTATTTAGTTCACAGAACAGTTCACAACCATGGTAAATTCACTTATATAATATATTCCGAAACCGTTATCAATAATCACGAAATTCAATCACACAATCAATCCTATAATCTCAGCATCTTAATTCATTCCACAGCAAACATCAAAACACAACTACACACATATCTATATCACCAATCATCCATAATTCCTATTTTCACCGTTATTTACAACACTGCTCAAGACCGGTTAATTCCAATACTCACTTAAAATACCTGAATTATATATCAAAACGAAGCTTGAGTAGAGTAGAATACAACCGTGGACTTACCTCATCCAACCGCCGTCGGTGGTGGCCGAAAAATGGCTGGAAAGTGACGGCCGAATACCCTCCATTCATACAGTCCATACGAGAGAGCTTTGAGACGAACGAACATCGGAATCAGCCTCAAGAGATCCAAAAGAGGGGGAACGAACAGGCCCCGTGATCGGAAACCGCCGGAATCCAGAGACCGGAGAAGCCACGGGTCCGCCGGTTTCTTCATCATTTCCGGCGATTCACGGGGTTCCATGGCCACAGCTTGGAGGGGAACGGTGGAGGGAAACGCGGCCCATCTTTTCCGGGTGGTGGATCGACCTCACCTCGCCGCAATTCGGCAAACTCGAAATGGGGGCTTACCGGTTTCGACTCGATTCTCGGCGATCGGGGCTGCTCCACGGGCTGTCGCCGGCTTGGTTGAGGAGGGAAGACTGCCGGCTTCTAGTTCGGCGTAAATTCCGGCCCAATCTGGCCGGAGATCATCTGCTGCCGGTGAAGGCACGGTGGGTGCCGTGCTGTGCTTGGAGGGGGGGCCGTCGGGGAAGAAGGGGGAAAATTCCAAAAATTTCTGGAATTAAAATAAAACCAGGCAATGGCAGTTTCGTAATTTCTCTCTTTTAAGTCCAGCCCAGCAAAATTACCAAAATGCCCCTCACACTATTTTAACCATAACTTCTCAGTCTTAGCTCAGAATTAAGCGTGCTACTAGTCTACGAACTCATATCGACTAGCTCTATGCAATGGTACCACAATCAAAACTAAACTAAAACCACAAGAAAAGTCAACCCCGAGCCCACTTACGATCAAACTTGGTCAAATTTGAGAAATTTTTTTTTTCTTTTTTTTTTTAATCTTTTCCTGGGATGGGGTGTTACAATTTCTTTTTTCTTTTCTTTTTTTGCATTAATTAATTTGAAGACAGTAAATTTTTTGATTTTTAAGTAGATTAGCTTTTTTAAGTAAGCTATATATTTGACAAATTATAATATATTTCAATACATTTAGTTATATATATTTGATAAGTTATCACTTAATCAAAAAAATTATTTAATTAAATTATACCTTAGTTTTATTTAAAAAAAATGAAAAATTATAAAATAATCTAAATAAAGTTACTTAAAAATATAGATTAAAAATGTTAGTCTTCAAATTATTTTTAGTTAAATTATCCAAAAAATGCAACAACAAAAAAATACAAAATATTTAGGGATAAATGCACTTTAATACCCTATAGTTTGTCAAATTTGCACATTAAACTTTTAAGTTTCAAATGTATCATATTAAGTCTCAAATTTACATTTTATGCCACATTAGACCTTCAAGATTCAAGTGTATTACATTAAGCTTTCAATTTACATTTTATGTCACATTAGGCCTTCAAATTTCAAGTGTATATCATTAATCTTTCAATTTATATTTTATGTCACAATAAACAATTAATGTACTTTAAAAACTTCTAAATTTTTTATTTATTTTTAAATAAAAAGCACTACAATTCATTTAAACATTTAATACATTCTACTTTGTAAAAAATTACAATTTAGTCGAATTAAATTAAATTTAATAGAATCAGTTAAATACAATTTAATAACTCTAAAACTCTTTTCTTTTACTAATTTTCTAAAATATTTAAAAAAATTATTTTTTATTCCTCCAAAAAAAATGAATTCATCCTAAAATAAAAAAAAAATATTTCATGATGAAAAAATACAGGATTAAATAAATTTTCATGATAATTTTTTAGTGATTTAGGATAAAAAAAATAATCATGATGAAAAATATATAGGATAAAAAATTCATGATAATTTTTTTTAGCAATTTAGGATGAAATAAAAAGTTTTAGATGAAAAGAAAATTAGATTATTTTTTATTTATATTTTTGAAAATTGGCAAAAAAATGTAAATTAGAAGCTTATTGTGTTACACTTGTAATTTGAAGGCTTAATATAACATATAATATAAATTGAAGGTTTAATGTGATACACTTAAAATTTGAAAGTCTAATGTGGTATAAAATGTAAATTATAGGCTTAATGTGTTACATTTGAAACTTAAAAGTCTAATGTGCAAGTTTTATCAAACTATAAAATACTAAAATGCATTTATCCCAAATATTTGAAAGTAATTTAATTGTGTAATTTAACTTAAGAGAGAAGGTTTAGATGTTATAATTAGAAACTTAAAAAAATTCTATAATCGCCCCAAGCCTCAAGAGGTGAAAATAAATTTTGTTTTGTTTTTTTAAATTTTTTTTTGTCGAATACATAAACTAATTTTAAATTTTTTAATAATTAAAAAGTTCTATAATAATTAATTTTTGGAGCTCCTAAAGCAATCTCAAATAGAGCCTAAAACACTTGATAGAAATTGAGTCTTGGTGTAATCTATAAGTAATACATTTATAATCCCAACCAATAAAAAAGAAACACATATCTAATCTCAACCAATAGAAAAAAATAGAAACAAATATATAGATAAAAAATAAATAAATGAAAAAGAAAAAGTTGAGAGAGTTGCCGACTCGTGGAAAGCGTATGGATTATTTGGCAAAAAGGGATCAAATTCACACCAAAAAGGAAAAAAATAAATAAATAAAGATTAAAAAGACTCCACCTTTATTTTGCCCGCCAAAAGCGGCGTCACTGTCTGACCGAATAACCCTCTCCGACGAACACATCACACGCACCCTTCCAACCGTTTTCCGACAACCACTGATCTTTCACCACCTCAGCACCTCGTGCTCAACAGTATCCTACCTGACACACATCCTTGATTTCCCCTTTTTTACCAAACCACCCTCACACAAATCAAACTATCCCCTCCCTCTCCAATGACGTGGCAAAAACTCATTCGCAATCCTAACGACTTAGCAGTCGACACGCTTAGTACGGGATAAAAATATAATCTCTCCCTCCATCCTTCGTATATAAACTATAAAACCCACCCTTCTTTTTCCAAATCCCATTCCGTCCACTCACCGCCTTCGCTTTTAAAATCTGTTACAACAAATTCATCACAAAAAAACAAAAACAAAAATCCTCAAAAAAAAAAAAAAAAAAACTAATCCGCCATTAAAACTATGAGCCCTACTGCACAATTCCATGGAAAGAGAGACGCCATTGCCGCCTCCTCGAACGGCTTGTGTCCTCCTTTGAAGATCAACAAGGACTCGCATTTCATCAAGAAATCGTCTCCGTCTTCTTCTTCGTCGTCGTCTAATTCTTCGTCGACATTAGCGGCGACGATGACGAAGCCTCCGCCGCAGCGACATCCCGTCATTATCTACACGCATTCTCCGAAGATCATCCACACGCATCCTCGCGACTTCATGGCTCTGGTTCAGAAGCTGACCGGACTTTCTCGATCCGACGACGACGATGCTGTGGCGGCGTCGACGGCGGTTAATCCGTCGAAGCCTAGCTCGTCGACAGAGGATGAGAACAAGAGCGGGAGAAAAATCGGAGGGATCAATGAGGATAACGAATCGTCGTCGGTAATTACGGATGAGAATAATTGCAGTACGAGTACGAGTACAGGAGGAGATGTTGGCGGTGGTCATCAGGTGAGTTCTTCGTGCTTCGTTCAGCCGACGACGACGGCGAACAATCTGTACATGACGAATAATGTTCCGGTTTTTACGCAGAATTATTCGACGGATCATCATCATCATCATCATCACCATTTTTTGTGCAGCTCGAATCAACGACCTTTCTATAACTACGCTGCTGCTGCCGATTCGTTGTTTTTCTCAGCTCCTACTAATAATATTACAGCCAATTCGATTTCATCTTCCACTTTCCAAGGAATCAATGAATTCCCAACACCTGACTACTAACAGATTATTCAGATTCAGAATTTTTATTTATTTATTTTTTTGTTAATTTGAAATTTCAATTTTGGGGAAAGCAAATATTCATTCGTTTTTAATTTCGTTTGTCTTTCATTATTGTTTAAACAAATTTATTTATTTTGCAAATAAAAATTTCTAGTTTTCTGGGGTAGAATCATTTTTTATTTTACAAGAATGATTTAGATTTTGTAGGAACGACATTTGTTAATTTGTTATTGTTCCTGGGGATAGGATTATTGGACATGAGAAATTAAAGAAGAAGTTGTTAATTTGTTTGTATCTTGATTTAATTAATGTTTCTTATATATATATATATATATATATATNTATTTTATGCTACAATAAATTGGGTCACATTTAAATATAATTTTATGTCCACTATTACGACATAAAATATAAATTGAAAGATTAATGTAATACATTTAAAATTTGAGAGCTTAATGTGACATATAATATAAATTGAAGGTTTAATGTGATACACTTAAAATTTGAAAGTCTAATGTGACATATAATGTAAATTTGAGATTTAATGTGATACATTTGAAACTTGAATACCTAATATGCACTTTTATCAAACTACATGGTATTAAAATACATTTATTCCATTTTTTTATTCACTTATGTATACAGTTTAGCTCAGTCCAATGTAACAAACAAACTTCTAAAATCGTATTTATTCATATTTATATTTTATTAATATTTCTTCAATGATATGTTGATATAGATCATTTGGTAAATTTTTTTGATAAACAATTTGATATCCATAACACTACTATTTTGGATATATTTACAAGAAGATGGTATTTTAATTGAAGCACCACATTGATGAGCACTCTAAGCCATTTAGATAATAGTCACAATTTTTGGGATTTTATTTTTTATTTTTTTATTTGAGTATTACTAAACATTTTTATTTTGGTACATATATCGAATTATTTTAAATTGGAGTAAGGGAATTTTTTATCCACACATCTTATCCAACACAAGATCTGGGCTAAAACAGTAGAGTACTTTGATGTATAACTTTTGCAACCTGTTAAAAATGCCCCAAAAAAAAAATTAAAAATATTCAAGTCTGCTTGGATGACTTGGCATATAATGCAAACTTGCTGAGATCAATCAACAAGTATAAAACCTCTCTTTATATACTGCAAACATGAGAATGGCAAGTTTAGGACACGTTCTACTTCTAAGGATTTGGATATGAGAGTGTTCAAGATCATATCCTTGTTATAACTCCCGGTATTTATGCTAAAACCTCTGCACACAACAAGAGACGTATTGCACACCCATGGAACTGAAACAGTAAATCCCAAACCACAATTACCTCCACAAGAATTGGCACTTCCCACCAGTACATCTTTGTACGCTCGGCCAACCTGTGAAATGTACTTTCCCATCGGCAAAATACAGTCAAGAACAGATGGAACAGAACCGTCAGGGTTCATGAGTTCAGAATCTGAGTGAAGGTTCACCACGACAGTGCCATGTTCTGGGTGAAGCTGATTGTTGAGAGCCTTTAGAAATGGGGAGTTTGAATCCCATAATGTGAAAGGGAAGATGTCGCCGCCATCATAAGCATCAATGAAGATCATATCATATACACTGTTGGAGCTGAGAATGAACTTTTCAGCGTCTGATTCGTAAAGTAAAAGCCTCTCATGGATGCCTTTCCATAGAACTTCATCAGTGGTATCAGGTTTTGAAAAGGCCCGTTCACCTGATTGAGTCATGACTGAGAAAGCTGGAAACCCCATAGCTTGGATTGAGGCTGAGATAACAAGAGGATCGATTTCAACTATGTCAATTGTAGCACCTGAAGGGAGCACACAGCTGAGTCACAATCATGTTTGCACATTAGATTCAGAAAATCTACATTTAGGGAAGAAAGCATTTTCCAAGAACAACAAAGTGCCACCAGCAAACAGAAGAAAAATTAAACATTGGCCTTCATGTTACCATTACAGCTATGTTCTCCAGGTCAAGAAGAACGGAACTGCAATCCAAAGAGTCAAGACACAAGAAGTGCAAGCAAAATAAATATTGTCACTCCCAGTAAATCGAACCTATAAAATGATCCATTGCAACGGTTTGTCCACTTATAATCTGTACTTTGACAAATTAAGTAAAAACTACATTCTATTGCAATTAGTCTTCTATACTTTGCTTTCTTCCTTCCTGCTTCCTCCTTGTTTCTTTTACCAATTAAGTTTTTAAATGATTTACACATATGGGTGATGAAGGAAAGCAAAGTAGTCAATTCAACTTTTTCTCCCTTGAACTTTACCTAAGTGCCAATTATCCTTAACCTTTTGTTTAAAGCAGTGTCTCCTAGACTTTGTCTATCGATCAATCTAAATCTTAAAGTATTGGAAAGAATTTGGGTTTGAAATCATCAATTCACGATATGAATGGACAATTTTATTTTTGATAAACAACCCAGGTTTATAAGCATACACATTCATCAATTCAAAACAAAATAATTGCAAACATGTCAACAGATTCTCTTAACATATAATACAGGATAGTTTACAAGCAAAGAAATTATTGGATTAATCACAATTTCTAACTACTATTTTTATACACATGAATAGACACGGACGCAGAATCTGAAAATGAAATCCCACCTTGTATTTTACTAGCCAAAAATAATGGTAAGCTTCCACCTCCATGTCCAATGCATAAGATCCGCATATTTTCCTTCCCATTCACTGCACTTGCAAGATCAAAGTTGCAAGATGCTATTGTAGCAAGTCCAACTGATACCATACTCTTCAGATCTGAAAAGAATTCAAAATATGAAAAAAAAATTACAAATTCTTGTTAACAGTTCTCTGATATTACAAGCTACTTCAAGGAATGGAAAAATGAGGAAAAAGAATAAAATAAAATAAAATAAGATATGACCTTTAGAATCATTGATTCAAACAAAGATATTACATACTATATAATCAAGCAAAGTAAAAGATTTTGATAAAGATTGACAACCTTTATTCTCCTATGACAATGATCTGAATACTAGAAAACAGAAACCCATTTCCACAACTTCCAATCAGCAATTCCCAAGAACCATTTTTTCATGCAATATCAAGAAACCCATACACCACAAGGCAATCACAAGATAGGCTAAAACAAGCATATTCCAAGACCAATTTACAGCTTTTTTTTAGAAAAAGAAAATCAAAAATTGAAAGAAAATTGAGAGGATTTACATGGAACAGCCAAGCAATGTGGTTGCTGCATAATGCAGACAGAGCCAGGCTCTGATTCTTGATAAGCAGCCAATATTTTAGCAGTGCTTTGGCGAGTATTATCATTGAAACGGAGCACCCGCCACTGGTATCCAAGTATTTTGAACCGGCCCTTTTGTTCTTGACCCGGTTGAGTCTCTTCAAACCTCTTCTGTAGCCATCTCTCCGTCGCCGGCCAATAAACCTTACTCTGCGTTCAGAAACATACACAGCATGTTAAAGAAATGCAGAGCATAGAGAGAGAACAAAGGCGGTGGAGAGAGAGAGAGACTGACCGGTCTAGAAGAAGGGTAAGCGACGACTGATACGACTCCGTTCCCTTTGTCGGAGACTGATCGGAGAATTGTATTGCCGTCGGAATCCGAACCCCACCATTCCGACGAGTAAAACCAGTCTCCTTCATCCTCAATACGTCGCCGCACCGCCGTGGAAAGACGCCGGATGTTCTGTAGCAAGCTCCATCCAGCTCTTCCCCACATCAAACCCTAAAAATGGAAATGAGGAAGACCCTGAACCGACGTGGAAAATATTGAAAATGACCCCACACTGAAAATATTTTTACCCCAACAACATGAAGTCTTTTCTTTCAAATAATTTTTTTTATATATAAAAATTAAAATGAGAAGAATTTTATTTTTTTTGAAGAAATTTTTTTGTTATGTAATTAGATGTAAAACTCGTAGGTATTGCTTTCATAATTACATCCAAACATTCATCCAAGAAAAAAAAAATATTACATCCAAAACAACGTACAACGAAAAGAAAGAAACAAAGGGCTTTATCAAAAAAAAGAAAGAAACAAAGGGGATCAAATCGTGATTTTTCAGGCGAATCTGATTCTGAATCAAACTTTCTGCCAAAAGTTTATCAAAAAGGATGGGACCCATTTGCCAAGTGGACCAATCGGAGTCAACGCACTCATCACTTGGGGGCATTTGACCCATTTTTGGATTCTTCTCTGCCCGTTCTCTTTTTCCTCTTCTTCTTCGCGTGTAGTAAGATCCAGAGAGCAACACAAAAAGCAATTTGTTTTTTTCTTTTTTCTTCCTTCTTTCTCTTCTTCAATATTGTCTGCTTTCATAGATTTCATGGTTCAAAACCCACAAACCTTATTCACCAAAAAAGACCCACAAACCTTCAAAACTTTCACTGCTTTTTCTTTCTTTTTTTGTTCTCAACAGCTGAAGAAGCTCTTATAAGAAAAGAGGAAAAAGAAGAAAGTGGGTTTTTGATGTTTCCTTCTTTCATGCTCATCTTGTTGTTCTTTTGATTCGTATCATCGATGGAAAAAAAAATTGTTATATTATTATTATTTTTTTCTGAAGTGGGTATTCTTTTGAATTTTGAATTTTGAAGTGTATGTGTATCCAAGGGTGAAGGTGAGGCAACAAGAGGACCAAGATGATCAGTATGGAGTACATGATCATGTTTATACACCAGGTTATTTATTGATCTTAGCAGTGTTACTAGTCCATCTTTTTTTTTTTCTTTTGATTTAATTTCAAAATATATTGACTGTGTTTATTTTTTTTACCGAAAATTCTATTTATTTGTTTGTTATTACTTATTTTTATTGAGCAATAACTAGAAGAACCAGCTTGTCTTGATGTACTATTTGATTGAGTTGTCCGAGTCTCTCTCTTTCATGATTAGTTACCATGGGTAAATTGGGTAATCTTTTTATTGTCTCTGTTGGTAGAATCTTGTACCATTATTTGTTCTACTTTCAATTTCAGCGGGGCTTTGATTCATTGTTTTCATAAACAAAGAAGGTGTTAATTTGTACTAATTTCTATGGGACTTAAATTTTGCTAATTGCAAACCAAGCCAACCTTTTTTCCTCTCTTTGCTAAACGATTGCAAACCAAGCATTTTCAGTAAAATCATTTTTTCTATAGTCTATGTTGGGAATGTTTACTTTATATAAAAAATCTATATCAATCTTCTATTGAAACCATTTTTTCTGTTAGATGTATTACTTAGCAGGTTGTTATTTTTTTTTTTATATGATTTCGCAGTTGATAAGCATGAAGATGTTTCTCCACCATCCGTTGCAAAAATTCCCAAGTCTTACATACCTAGTGTAGCTATACCTACAATTTCTGTACCTGAAGGTTTGGTTTCAACCTCATATTATTATCAACGAAACTGAGCTCCCTGTATGGCTGTAAGTATTAAGTTATCTTACAGTTCTGAAATCTGTATCTTTCTTGTTTGACAGTAGCAGAGAAGACAAACGAAAAATTTGAAGAGGATTATCAACACGATATTAGAGCGAGTTCGATCCCTCGGCCACGTGCAGTATTATCAAGTCCAAGTATGAGAGTTGTATTGGAAACCATTGTGTTTATATGAATAGAAAATTGTTGCTTGTTAAATCTAAGTCTGCAACGCAGTGCTTTGAAGTGCTTTATCAATGTTTCTTTTATAGATCCATCAGCATTTATCTGCCTAATTGGTTCATTTGTTAGATATATGATTTGGTATAACTATTGACATTGTATTGGGGCATTTTTCTTTTCAGATAATGATGTGGTTATTGGGCATAAAAACAGAGTCAAAACAGAACGACGATCAGCTCAGAACAATCATAACACAGTTCAAAATAGACATGCATTGTATAAGGTTAATAATATCCCAAGCCGCACAGCTGAAAATTCTATGAACATGAAAAAGTCCAAGGAGGTTCCGGATGAGAGCAATCTTAAAGGCAAGAAAGGATCAGCAGTAACACTTCCAAGTCAGAGACGAAATCCTAGAACTGGGAAACCAAGCTCCACCAGAACTTGAGTGTTTGTTTTTTGTATTTGCCACAGTATCAAGTGCTCATACTCGATGGAATATACTGATACAGAGCGTTTTTAGCGTTAGCTTCATTTAGATTTTATTTCACATTGTAGAATTTGCAAAATCAATATAATATGTTCAGCTTCTGCATAAGAATAATTTATGTCCAGTTTCCTTTTGGGTTTTTGTTTCTGCTACAGAGCGTTTGTAGCGCAAGCTTCATTGAAGTTTTATTTCATTTGGTAGAATTAGCAGAATCAATATTTTATGTTCAGCTTCTGCATAAAAAATTTTTGTCCAGTTTCCTTTTGGGGTTTTTCTTTCTGCTTAGGAACTTTTCATCTCTGAGTATTTTAGTTTTTATATCTCCATTGTTTCAAGTGCTATGAAAGATAGATCTTATATTTAAGCTGACTCTCCATTTCAGAAAATAACAATAGAATCTCAAACATAGCATACCAGCGAAGTTTGAAGTTGCTGAAAAGAAGCAAGTTTTGATTTTGAATGTATAGTCTCTATCTCCATATGCATTAACTCTAGGAGAGAATTGATCCTTTTAAACTCGCGATGCGAACTATCTCCTGAAAGAAATACATGGTTACTGTTGTTTAGATCAACCCAACTGCAGCCTGGCTGCTTCTTGACTCCTGTTTCCTTCATTCTGGTCCATATTCTCTCTGCATCTGTCCTTCTTCCACAACTCATATACATTTCTGCCAAAATTAAATACACACCGGAATTGTAAGGCTCTGCGTCCAAAATCCTTTCCCCAGCAATCTCGCCAACTTCAATGTTCTTGTGGATTCTACAAGCACCGAGTAAGGCCCCCCAAACGCTTGCAGGAACTTCAATTCCATCTGCTCTAATTTGGTCTAAAATATTAATTGCTTCGTCTATAAGTCCAAATCTCCCCAACAAATCAACTAAACAGGTATAATGTTCACTAGCTGGCTGAAGAAAATACTTGTATCTCATGATGTCAAAGAAATATTTGCCCCGGTCCACCATTCCTGCATGGCTACAAGCAGATAGAACGCCAACGAAGGTTATATGATTGGGTTTGACTTCTTTTGATCTCATTTGTTCAAACATCTCCAAAGCTTTTCTCCCATTCCCATGGTGAGCAAATCCGCAGATTATAGAATTCCAAGATATGACATCATGGGTTGGCATGGAAGAGAATTCTAACAGAGCAGAATCCACGTTTCCACATCTTGCATACATGGTAACCATGGCGTTAGACACGGCAACAAAATTATCGAATCCTGTTTTTACAACCTGTGCATGAGTTTGTCTACCAAGGTGTAGGGATGGCAAGTCTGAACAGATTGTCAAAATACTAGTAAAAGTAGCCTCATCTGGGGATGGACCTGATTCCTTCATTCTCATAAAATGCTTTACACCTTCTTCACCATGATCATTTTCACCTAATCCAAATATTATTACATTATATGTAGTTGCATCTCGAATTGATATCAACTCGAAAAGATTAATTGCACTTTCAACCTCTCCAACTTCAAAATATCCAACAAGAATATTTGTCCATGACACAACATCACTGTAAGGGTATTTCTCCAGAAATGCATGAGCTTCCCTGATAAGCCCATTTCTTGTTAACTCCATGAGTATTGAGTTCCATGTTGTTTGGCATTTCTCTGGCATTTCCATGAAAAGCTTCATGGCATCATTAACTCTTTTACTTTTCACCAGTCCATTAACCAATGCTATCCAAGAATCAAAATTTCGCTCAGGCATCTTCTGAAATAAAACCTCTGCAATTTCAATACGCTCAGTTTCTATATAGCCAACCAGCATTGCATTCCAAGCTTGGATATCTCTCGTAGGCATGGCTTCAAAGAGCTCGCGGGCTTCAAAAATCCTTCCAGCTCTTGCAAGTCCTGAAACCATTATAGTCCAAGAAGCAACATCCCGAGCAGTCATTCTTTTGAAATACTTTTCAGCCAAATCAAATTCTCCACAGTTCACAAGTCCCCCAACCACCAAGTTCCAAGAAACCACATCCTTCAATGGCATCCCATCAAATACCCGTACCGCTTCATCAATCATCGCATTACGAATATAACCTGCAACCATCGAATTCCAAGTAACAACATCTTTAAATATCATCCCGTCAAACACTCTTTTAGCACCATCAACATCTCCAAATTGCATCAGCCCAGCAATCATCGTGTTATTCGAAAACACATCACGTTCGGGCATTCGATCAAACAAATTGACTGCATTTTCATAATTCCCGTTAAGAAAATACCCCCTGATCATAGCATTCCACGTGACGGTGTTTCTCCGAGGCATTTCGTCGAAAAGTTTCTGGGCTTGATGGATAAGCCTATTTCGCATGTAGCTAGAGATCTTGGAGTTGAGAGGCTTCAGGTCGGGAAGAGTAGCTGAAGCATGGCTTTGTATACAGAGCTTCGTGGTGGCAGTAGAAAGTGGCTGTTTGAGTCTGAGAGAGAGAGCTTGGATGAGTTTGAGTGCATGGGCACGTTTAGGAGTGAAGAACATACTCCATTAGTCTTAAGAACCTCTTTCTTTTCTCCTTTTTTCGCTATAGAGTCTAGAAAAACCTTTTTATCTGTGGAAGGGAAAACTTAAATATGCAACAATGCACATAATTATAAATTAATAAATTTATACTATATGTAATAATTTAAAAAGACATAAAAAAAAATAACCATTACATATAATTGCTGCAAAAGCAGAAGACTAAATCAAATAAATATTTTTATTTATTTTTGTATTTAAAATTTTTTATTTAATATACATATAAATATATCAACCAACAATATTTGAAGATGTAATCATTTATTAAATAAATCTCTCTTTCTTTGAAGCTCGTTAGAGCCCAAACGAAGTCAAGCTTACCAAATTAAAACCCAAAGCACTGTAAGTAACTTTTTTTTTTTTTTTTTTAATAACTCGCTGTAAGTAACTTTTAGTATGAATGAATAAATAAGTAGACATAAATAATCATGCGAAGGTGATTTATTTAAAAGAAAAAAAAACTCACAGCAATGTATAGCAAAAGAAAAGGAAAATAGCAAAAACACACTGAACCAACCAAATAGTCCAAACAAGCATCCTTGTGGAAACAGTGATAAAATCACTATCTGTGCAATGATCCCGAATTTAATTAGTTACACCCCTTTGTTTTGTTTATATATGTTCTACTCGTTCTTCTTCTTTTTTTTTTTTTTTTTTTTAATTATAATCGCTAACGTTATTTTCAAATAAAATTGGCTCTCTTATATTTTTAATAAAAAAAGTTAAAAGTATAAAAGCTGATATATTTTCTGTAACTCTAAATGGTAAATTAATCTGTGTCAATTACTTTTTTGTTGTTGTCTATGTCTCACTATTATACTTAGTTTAACAGTAAAAATTATATTTCCGATCTAAGCGATTAGTGTAGTCCAATTTTGATATTCTTATTCAAAACTGAAACTTTAATAAACCCCCGAGCAATTGGCTCACTTGTTACTCGGTATGCTCATCACCTGCACTCATAAAGCCGGCGTGTGTTCGAGACAAACTTCTTATCTAGATTAAATTGTTATTATTTTCCCATAAAAAAGAAAAAGAATAGAGAAACGACCCTTATCCCTCCCCAAATATCTACTACTCCAATCTCACTGGACACAATGTGCCCACATCATCAGCATAAGACATAAAGACGATAGCTTTCCACTTTCCTCCTATGTCTGTGTCTCTCTCTCTTTGCAAACTGGAAACTACAATGCTCCATAATAATTAACTGATTCGACCACCATCCCCAATTCCAAATCCAAATGGCAGTCACTGCAGCAGCAGCTGTGGCCTCGTCGTTCTGCTCATCATCAATCAAATGCTACCCCTCGTCCTCGTCCTCGTCCTCGTCCTCGTTCTCTGATCTTCACCTCAGAATCCGGGTTTTGGCATCGCACTCTTTCAATCTCTCTATCCGTTCTGCTTTTCAGCCGAGGATTACTGCGGCTGTTGCGCAAGAAGAAGTGGCCGCCACGGCCGAGGCTGAAGAAGAAAAGCTGGTGGAGGAGGAAGAACAAGTAGAGGTGGGTAGTGAAGCTGAAGCTGTGCCTGCTGCTGCTGCTGATGATGATGATGATGGAGATTCTGTGAATACAAAGCTTTACTTTGGAAACCTTCCTTATAGTATTGATAGTGCACAGCTTGCTGGTATCATTCAGGACTATGCAAGTCCTGAGCTTGTCGAGGTTCTTTTTCTTCATTTATTTATTTCATTTGAAATTTATCTTGCATGGATCAGAAGCTGGAAAATCTCTTTAGAAGTTGTTGACCCCCCCCTTTTTTTTCCCCTGCTTTCATCATAATTCATTGCTATTCTGTTTGATAGGATTGTCTGAATGGTCAAAAGTAGAAGTAGGATGAGTCATATGAAGCTTGATTGCTCAGTGACAAAAATTGCTTTGACATGATTAGCTGATTAGCATATTATTAATTGGACTGGAGTATTTTTAAGTAGAGGGAATTGCTACATAATAGCATAGTTCGATATATATATATAACACATATATATATGTGTGTGTGTGGTTGAGAATCAAATTGGGCTTTGTTACCTTTTCAGATGGGAATGACTATGTTTTTAATTGGTATGGGCGAATTATAGAGCTCTAGCACTTGTTGAAGTTGAGAGTTGGGCCAGTTGGCTAATTATTATTTTTAGTTAGAACTGTGAATAAGACTGAGGCTGGTTGGAAAAAAAGAAAAAGAAAAAAACACTTGGTTATTCATGATAATCTTTGAATGAATGCATACAAGAAACTCAAAAAGTATTTTAGTCCAATAATATATTTATATAAGCCTGTTTTAGTAAATATGCAGTCTGTATAATCATTTTGCTACTTGTTTTCCTTCTGTTTTTTTCAATCGAAAAAGTTATTGAGCAAATGCAAATTTTGATTTGTAGGTTCTTTATGACAAAGACAGTGGAAGAAGCAGAGGATTTGCATTTGTGACAATGAGTAGCATTGAAGATTGTAATAAAGTCGTTGAAAATCTCGACGGAAGTGTAAGAAAAAACTCTCTTTGTCTGTGTGTCTGAATTAGTATAACTGCAATACACTTAACTAAGAAATTCATACTTCTAACATAATTTTATTTAATTTTTTATTAACTTGCAGCAATATATGGGACGAACTTTGAGGGTGAATTTTTCAGACAAGCCTAAGCCTAAATTACCTCTATACCCAGAAACTGAACACAAACTCTTTGTTGGTAATTTATCTTGGTCTGTGACATCTGAAAGTTTGACAGAAGCTTTTCAAGAATATGGAAATGTGGTTGGAGCAAGGGTTCTATATGATGGAGAAACAGGAAGGTCTCGGGGTTATGGTTTCGTATGCTTCTCCACAAAATCAGAGATGGAAACTGCCTTGCAGTCTCTGGATGGAGTGGTACGAAAAGATTTCCCTCTGTTCCCCAATTTGACTTGCTCTTCTTCTTGCACATTCTTAGATATTTCTATTTAAGTAACAAAAACATTTTCTTGGTTTCTTTTTCTTTTCTTTCTTTCTATTTCTTCAGGAACTTGAAGGGCGAGGAATGCGTGTTAGTTTGGCTCAGGGGAAACGTTCATAAGATCACAAACTGTAAATTTAAGATATGGGGTTGCAGATGAAGATCGAGATCAATGGCAGTGAAGAAATGGATGACACATTTATATTCTAACATCAAATGCAATCTCATAAGCAACTTGGAAGTCCCTTTCCTTTTTCTTGTTGTCTGGAAGTCTTTGAGCAGAATGTACCAGTTGAAAATGATTTCACTTTCCTTTTGATCTGCAAAATTGTAGTTACTTTCAGAAGTTCTTTGTAATCACCAAGTCTTTCTTGCTAACATGCTGTAGAGGATCAGATGTTCATGGCCATTTCAGTCCCTATGCCTTAAAACAAACAGATTGAGAGAAAATTGGTAAAGGTTGTCTTATATATGAAGTACTTATATCTTTCTTTCTCTTTTGCCGAATACTTTTTTGTTTTTTGTTTCAAATTTTATTTTTATTGGTATTTTCTACTCACAGCTAATTACAAAATTGAGCTCTGAACAGGCCAAGTTCCATGTAAATGGAGACCAGTCGCAGCAAAATTCAATGACCATTTGCAACATGAATTTCCATAAAGATTTTAATAATTAGACTCAAAACTTTTCAGGAGTAGTTTGTAATTGCTAAAAGCTCAAGATATTTTGGGCAAAACTGGCCTTAGCTTATTAGTTTGAAGGTTTATTAATTTTTATTTTTAATTAATTTAATAAATTATTTAAAATTATTCCATTTTAAAAAGTCAAGTAAGTTAGCCCCCAAAAGAGAAATAAATAAGTCACGTACGTATATAAACAAGCCAAGTTTTATATACTATTACCAAAAAAAATAAAACCAAGTTTTATATACCAATGATCTAATCTAGCGGTGAATAAAATGCGTTCATAACAGATTTTTACTCATTTTAATTATATTTTCCATTTTTATCATATTTTTCCATCTTTATGTACCGAAAAAATGATTTGTGTAAATATTAGTCATCAATATAGGCACATACATTCATTTTATATAAGTTTGTCACTAAAAAAACTTTATTTACATGTAAAAAAAGAAAAAGAAAAATTATAATGAACAAGTCCTTATATTGAATAACATATATAATACAAGGGTATATAAATATAGTTATGTCCTTAAAGAATTTATAAATAACTGAAGAAATTAAAGGATTTTACAATTTTACAAAAGGACAATGAGTTTTTTTTTCCGCAAAAAAAAATAAAAAACGTGTTTAATTTTTTTTTTTCCCAAAACCAAAAATTATTATTGTTATTAAAAAAAAAAAAAAAAAAAAAGACATACACACACACAACACAAAACAAAACCAGTGGAGAAGATCCTACCTTCACCCCCAAATCTATCTCAAAGGTGTCTCTCTTTCTCTCTATTATTTTTCTCTTTTTATCTCCAAAAAAAGCCCACACTTTTTGTCTCCAAAACAAACCCCATCATTTCTCAGATCTCCTTTCTACATTTCCATGCGTTTTCTGTATGTATATATATAATAAATATTCTTCTATATGTATTAGAATATAGATATGTTTGAATGAACTTCATTTTCCTCTTCCTCTGTGGATAATCTTATCTGGGTTTTTGGTGGTTTGGCAGATTTGAGGGGCACTTGCAGATCTAGGGTTTGTTTAGGTAGGGTTTTAGGGGTTTCCACCATGGCCACGCCCTTTCCCATTCCGGTTACTGCTGCTCAGGTTCCTATACTCACTCTCTCTCACTGGCTTTTCCTTCTCTTTCTCTCTCTCTCAAAAAAAAAAACCCTTTTGGTTTTCAGGTTGGGACGTACTTCGTGGGGCAATACTATCAGGTTCTTCAGCAACAGCCGGACTTCGTTCATCAGTTCTACTCCGATGCCAGCACCATGCTTCGCATCGATGGCAACACCAGAGAGACTGCCACTGCAATGCTGGTATTTTCGAGTTTCAAAGTTTTTATTTTATTTTATTTTTGTTAATTATTTAGAAAGAGAAATGCCAATGAAGTTGTACGTTTTATGATTTTCTAATAATATAATCGTGGATTGTTTCAGAATAGATTAGATGTTTGCTATATTTGTATTTTTTTACTTTTTATGGGTTGTGAGAGATTGACATTGTTTGAGGATGTGTTAAAACTTCTTTTAAGTATGAAACGTTATTGGGTGGAATGCGTTGGTGAATTGAATATGATTGGTTTTTGGGAAATATGGAATGCTTTGATTGCTTTGATTGGTTAATGCTTTTTTCTTTCTTCTCTCTTTTCGATTTGGTATGAAGTCAACTGTGTTAGCGAAAACAATTTTAACTGAATAAAATTTTAACCTTTTAAACCTTAATTCCATCTAAGAAGAATCTGGTCTGGTTATACGTTACAATCACTCAGCTGCACATAAGGCTATTGGATTTTCTCAATTAGATCCCTGACATAATTCCAGCCTCTGTTATTTTAAAGTTGTTCCCTATATAAGTTCCATAAATCAAAACCATTCTTTGTCTTTTGACTCGTGTAATTTGGTATGCTCATGCAAATCCCTAGTTTTTTGGAATTTAATTCTTTAGATTGTGATAGGTCTTCTCAGAATATATACTGCTTGCATTCTTAAATATTGTATCCATCGCAAAAATGTGTCTACCTGTGATAGAAAAGGAAAATAAGAAATTTTGATAAACCAATTTTGTGATAAATGTTCATTCCTTTTCGTAAGTAACTGTACTAAGAAATCGATCATATGAGTAATAGTAATGAAAATTTAAAACTTTGCTGACGACAAGCGTTGCTGGTTGGACAAGTAACTATCAACCTCTAAGTTATATTTTATTGAACCCAGAGCTATTTAGTTAGACCAAAGACATAATGAAATAAGTTTTAGCAGTTTGGAATTTCAACATTAACCCTCTTAAAGTCTTGATAGTTCTCCAACCGTTTAGCTACCTTAGTTGTTAGTCTGAGATTATTATTTGTATTTAGTATATCTTATAAATAGTAAGCAAAACAGTAGATTTTTAAACCTGTGGTTGGTACACTGATCCACCATGCCGCTTCTTATACCATGTTGAATAATTGGTCTGCAACAGTAGATTTGTTGCTCTATTAGGTTTAGGTCTAGGAATTCAGCAAATGCCAGGTTATTTTCTCTAGCATTCACATTCGCATTGATGCATATTTATTTTAATTATACTTTCAATATATATGAAAATTGATATTAACTTCTTTGAAAGCCATGCTGGATTCCTGTGATTAATGTTGTTCTTAGTTGTCAGCCTAGTTATATGTCTTACTATGGCCAGGTTGATCTTTGTGCATGTTGTGGACAGTTGGCTTAATGGTTATTAATTTGCTTTGTTAACTTATGCTGTTTATGAAATGCTTTCATGCTAAGGGAGCAAGGGCTGTTACATTTTTTACCCTCTGTTTCTCTGTCTTGTGATTGACACTCGGTTTTCTCAATTTGTGTGTGCAACAGCAAATCCATGCACTTGTTATGTCACTCAATTATACCGGAATTGAGATCAAGACAGCACATTCTCTAGAATCTTGGAATGGAGGTGTGCTGGTAATGGTTTCAGGCTCTGTGCAAATGAAGGATTTCACTACGAGGAGGAAATTTGTGCAAACTTTTTTCCTTGCACCTCAGGAAAAAGGTTATTTTGTACTTAATGATATTTTCCATTTCATTGATGAGGAACCAATTCATCATCATTTACATCCAGCAGTGATGTTAGCGCATAGCAATCTTGATTCCAAACTAAATGCTTCAACAACAATCCATGAGCCAGGTAGAGTAATTTTTGGTGAATTATTAGGATTCTCATTAGTGTTGTAAAATTAATCGTCCTATAAAGAAGTGAGAAAATAAATGTCTATGTTACTACATAAGGCAATGGAATCTCTTTACTTTCATGTCCTTTTACATAAAATCTGATTGTTAAACTGAATTGATTTTGTGTTTGTTAATGTGGTTGAATTAAGTATAGCAGTATGCTTCGATTTTATAGTGTTACTCTATGTTCAGGAGTCTAATAATAATTTACTCTGTTACCATGCTTCTGCATGCTTAGGATTTGACAAAAGAAACTTCTCTCACTGTTATTATAAATAGTCTTTTTTAGAAATAAGTTGAGTTTCTAATTTGGGATATACAACAGCTGTGTTTCTCCTTCATGATGTTACTAATAAACTAAGGTTTTTCCAGTGTCCAATTATTTGCTCGGTGGAGAAATCCACACAAGAGAGTTTGTGCCTCCTGATATCAAAGACAATGGTCCAGTAGAAAGTTATGGTTTTGTAGAGCAACGATTGCAGCAAGTTTCTGAGTCTGAAAATATCCTGGAGGAAAATGCTGCGGATCAGTCGAATGGTTCATTTCAGAACACGTTAAATTCTGTACAGGATCACCTACCTTCATCTGTTGAAGAACCTGGAGGAGAGCCCCAAAAGCAAACTTATGCATCTATTGTATGAACTAACCTTCTAATTTGCTAGCTATATGTTTTTTTTTTTTTACCATTTATATATCTTATGATTATGGGATCTTCACCTACATGACTGATTTTCTCTGCTTCATTCTTGCTGGAAGTTGCGTGTTGTTAAAGAACAGCCTGCACCTTCTGTAGCTCCTCTGCATTCTGTTAACAAGAATGCTCCATTGGCTTCAGACTGGAATCATTCTCTCCAGTCCACCACTCAGCATCCCATTGTGTCATCAAATGCAGTTGAAAGGTCTGTGGCAGAGGCAGCAGATGAGATTTCCCCTCTTGAAGATGAAGGTTAGGTTAATCCTGTCACTTTGTCATTTATTATATTGGATGAACTCGAGAAATTACTTCCTCTGTTTTTTAACCCCAATAGAGTAGTATTGTGAACTTCTTTGTTTGTAGTGTTTTCAATGAATTTGATATCTTTTGGTTCAATATTTTATGGGGAAGTGTTAAATATAGTAATAATTTTTGTTGGAACATTAGTTTTCTGAATGAATGGTTTTATTTGTGAATGCTTTCAGGTGAGATAAAATCTGTTTATGTGAGAAACTTGCCGCCTACTGTTTCTGTTTGTGAAATTGAGGAGGAATTTAAGAATTTTGGTACACTCAAGTACCCTGAAGGCGTGGTTATTCGGAGTCGGAAGGTCAATATTCTTTTTCTTTTTTCTTTCTTTTTGTGCCTATCCCTTCTCCTGTTATCACTGTGCACTTGTGTAAATTTATCGAGCTAAATGTTTTGATTATGTGCAGGATGTTGGCGTATGCTATGCATTTGTTGAATTTGAAGATATTAGTGGTGTTCAGAATGCAGTCAAGGTCCAAATTCATTTTCTTTCTTTTCTTCCATTTACATATTTTTTTTCTTTAAAAACGTATTGCAACTCATCTGTTCACTTTTGAATCCTGATCAGCTATCCTACCATCTGTTTGGATATTATCTCTTCACTATAAGAACACCTTTCTTAGGTTCTGTAATTGAAATCCTGTTTGTATATGACCATGGTTTTGTGGATGTGTATTGATTTTTTTCAATTTCATTCTCTATATTTGTAGGCGGCTACTGTTCAGATTGCTGGACGACAAGTACACATTGAAGAGCGGAGACCAAACAGTAACATCCCATCTCGATTAGGAAGTATGTTTCATTTCTTGTCAAATTTCACTAAAATGGGAACAATACATGTTTATTTGGTGTATTTCAGAATATCTGCAGCAGTGGCATTAGACAAATCTGCGGTTTTCCTGAAATTAGATAGAAAACAAGTTCTTGTCAGAATCTGCCATTATGCAATATATTGTAAATTTATATGAATAAGTTTCCATGAACAGGAAGGGGTAGAGGAAGGGGTAGCTACCAAGCAGAGGCCCCAAGAGGTCGTTTTGGCTCTCGAAGTTTTGGACGGGGGGTTGGCCATGATGGTGGTGACCGAGATTACAACAGGATAAGAGGGAATGGTTTCTATAGACCAAGTCTGCGACAAGACAGGGGCAATTCAGGTTACCAAGCGTCAAGAAGTGGAACAAATCCGTCGGAGTTGACAAATTAGACTATTCTACTAAACAAAGTTTTTGGTCTAGCCAATTCAACTTATTAGCAGTTCACCTCAATTAGTTTGAAGAACTATATAGTGATATTTCCTAGAATTCGTTTAACCTAGAAATGTTGGAAAAAATGAATCACATTCTTTTCTCTAGAAAGGGGATCTTTGTTTTCTTTTTCCTACCGAAACATTATAGTTTTAAGATGTGCTAGCAATTTTGAGTTCATTTATTCCTATATTTAGTGAAATCTTATTATTCTCCCCATGTTTCAGTCTGTTGAGTTTGATTCATTTTATTATTCAATTATTTATTGTCTTAACATTTCAAGCTAATGCTGTTTGTATACAAAGATATTTGCATGAAATAAAAACAAAAGAGACCTAGTTATTTCAATTAATGAGGTACTTGATCCCATTTTTAAATTCCAATTACTGCCTAAATTTTTACTTCTATTTGTTGTTTTTGTTCGTAACCTAAACATCCAGTCCAATAAAAAAATTGATTGATTGTAGACCAAGTCTGTCTATTTGCTTATTAGATTTGACTATTAATCCGTATTGGTAAAACATAAGTTTATTTTGATTTTTGTGTTTTTTTTACAGACCTGCCTATTGAGAGATGAGTTCCTTACTTATCATCCCTCCTCTTGTTATCCTTCCTACTTTGCTCTCATTCCTACAAAACACAGGCTATAGCATTTAAAACCAAAATACTAAGGTTTAAGCTTGAACAACCAAAAGAAATCCTATTCCTACATGTCACATATTTTCTGCTCCTGCCCTGAGAATTCAAGCATGCACCTCTATTTGGTTATCTTGCTTTACAACTTCCTCCTCGTCATCTTCAATTTCCCAGAGAAAATGAGCATAAGCTGCAGCAACATCACTGGAAGCAAGGAAACAGATGTTGTTAAGCCGTCAACATATTAATCTCACCGACATTATTTTCTTTGCAATATATAACTTTACTGCTCAAATCTCTACTGAGAGTAAATGATGATTTAAACAAGGTTGTTTTCGGAAGTAGGATTTCTGTGGAGTTGATCATCATGTCCAATATCAAATCCTCTTATTTCTTCTCTCTTTCTTTCTTTTTTTTCATTTTTTAGTTTTGTCTGGAAGCTGTAAAAGTAGTACATGTTTCCAGACTGAGGAGAATATGTGGGAAAAAAATTATGTACCTGTTGCCAGGGGCAGCTTGGACTGCTAGTTCGAAGTAAGATGAGGCCTTCTCACTGTCATGATGTAGTTCCCACACCAGTCTAGCATATTCCACCATTGTTTCTGCATCCTCGGGATCTGCTTGTATGGCACGGGAATAGTACTCCTCTGCACTCTGGGGGTCTTCCTTGGTCTGAGTACACAAACATGGTAGTTATATTTCTCCACAAGATCAAAAACAGAACCAACTCAGAGAAATCGAGCGCTACTTGGTAATGTCAAATGCTTAAAACATGGAACAAACAACCTGACTGAGCATACATCTTCTCTATGTTTCCATTACCATACTAACCAAAAGTGGTTTTTTTTTTTTTTTTTTAAAGGTAAATTAGGACATGAATATTGGGAAAATGCTAATATAGCTGAAACTTTAGAAAAAAATTTGTACCCTGCAAAAGTTACAAGAATGATTACTGCACCCAACTAGTTCAGCAAATCCAATCCAACAGAACTTAAAGTTTCCGGAAAACCTCATTTACAATTTACCTTTTCGAATAAGTTTCACCTCTAAAAATGAATACCTGACAATTAAGTCATGTAATTCCACTATGTACATGGCTAAACGATCAATCTGAACCTATGTGTAGAAGTTATTTTGCTTAATGTTCCACGCCAACTTTGAACCATACTGCATAATGGTGACCCTTAGATTAAACAGTAGTTAAATCAACAAGGTATATGGTATGACCGTGCCCATCAACTGATGAATTTACATTGAAATCCATTTTGTGATGTGCTTCTTGTTCATATAGTTAGAAAGCAAGCAAGGTGAAACTTTGTACAAAGAGAAACACCTGATACAGGAACCGAGCATAATTCTTTACAGCCAAAGGTTGATTGGGATTATTTTCGACCAGTTTCCTATAATTTTCTTCAATATTGTTTGAGTTGTCCAATGACTCTATACTTTCATTTTGAACAGGCTGCAAGAAACAAACAAAGACATTAAAACTTAAACTTTTTTTTGAAGTAGTTTCGAAAAACATTGTCCTCCTCAGCAAGAAAAACAGCACCTTTTGGCGAAATTCATCATCATCTTCTTCTTCATCATCCTCTATTTCCCAGAGGAAACTAGCATATGCTGCTTGAACATGGCTGAAAAACAAGAAAACAGACTATCAAATATTTTGATACGCTGTACAAAATCTGTTCATTATGTATCAGTCCAACCCTCCCTTGCAATCAATTTTATCCTCGAAGAGGAAAATCTATATGTTTCTGAAGAGAAAATAGATGGCTACATTCTCTACCGAAGCCACCATGAAAGCCAAAAAAATGCACAAACCTATCTTGAAGAGCGGTTTCTGCTGCACGTTTAAAGTAACTCAAAGCTCGCTCTTTGTCGCTATGCAGGGTCCAAATCAGTTTAGCATACTGTGACATTATTTCACCATCTTCTGGATTTGCTAGTACAGCTCGAGAATAGTATTCTTCTGCTCCATGAAGGTCACCATTTGACTGTCATCAAAAGACCAAAACACATTGAACAAAATTCAACAACCAAAGCTTAGTGTTTTTAAAAGAAAGTTCTGAGAGTGAAATTTGTGCAATAATATTTCATCCTGGGAATTTATGCAAAGATCTACGTCCAATTCTTTATCAAGTTCAAAAAACAATTTTCTTTTATACCAATTTGGAAAACCAAAATATAAAAAGGCGATAGAAGATTTACTCATAGTATATACAAAGATTGGACTACAATTTACAGAAACTTTATCAACAATTGCTTAACTAGCTGTTCCATTTCTTAATTAAACTAAATTAGAAGAGAAACTATATATAATTAATAGTCCTAGAAAGCAGGACATTTTCCTGGGGAAAATAAAAAATTCTTACTTGTAGAAAATGAGCATAGTTCCTAAGAACTAAAGGGTCGAAAGGATGAACATCAACCATGGTCTTATAGTACTCTTCAACATTCCGAGACAAATCAATACCATCACCATCAAAACCAAGACTAAGTGAATCAACCCCAAGCCCTGTAGCAAGATACAAAGGAGGACTAACTGGTCGAGCAACTTCATCTTTAACATCTATATTCTGAATCCCATCTTCCTCTTCTTCCTCAATTAACCCCATACTTTTCTCCCCACAGCTTAACTTAGACCCATCAACGTCAATGGCTTCTATGCTATCTCCTATCGTCACAGTCCTCTCCAGCCCTTCTTGATTCATTTCTTCTTCTGGGTTTTGATTACCATCTCGAAACTCATCATTACAGCCTGAATCATATATCGAAAAAGATGGTGCTTTGTGAATCATTGATCTGTTACACTTACAATATGAAGACTCTGTTTCTGTTTTTGAGACTCTGAACTCCTCTGTATCAGTCGAGCTTCGAGCTACTATTCCTTTCAAGTTTCCATCATTGGTTTTGGATTCTCGATTGAAATCTCTGAGCCCAGGAACAGAGTGACAACCAGAAGCAGAGTGAGAGATTGAAGAATAAGGAGAGCTGGAGTAGCATGAGAGAGAAGTGAAGTTTAAGCGGTGGAGAGGAGGATAAAAGGAGAGCTCGGCGGTTTGGTGATGAACATAGAAATGTGAGTTTGCGGTGCAGTTTGAAAGTAGATCGGTTCCACAATTGAGCGTCGTTGATGAGCTTCTGAGCGGAAGCATATTGACCAAAAAAGCTTTAAATAGTTGCCTCGTGATCCGTGCCGATGATCTCTGAATAAAATCCATTTTAGAAAGTGCTGGATCAATTTTCAAGCAATAACTTAAAATATAATATCCCAGTTTTTTTTTTTTTTAGATAAACGAAATCCCTAGTTGATTATGAATTAAAAACAATATTTTTTTCTGAAAAGATAAAAACTATGAACCTTCTTTGAGGACAAAGGAAGCTAACGAGGCAATAATAATAGATTATCATGTAGGTTTGATTGAAAAGGTCCAAAGCAATGTACAAAGAAGCATGTGACTTCCATAAAATTTCCAAGTAAAAGAGAACCGTCATTCACGTGAGCGCTTTGTAATTCTACACTCCATTTATAGGAAACAGATCACATGAATTATGGGGAAGCCACTCAGCCAAGTTTTTTTTTTTTTTTTTTTTTTAAATAATTATTGATGAACAATTCATATATATAAGCCATTAAATTTATAGGCCAGTTACAATCAATTAAATTTATAGCCATTAAGTTTTTTTCTCTCTCTCTCACTCTTGGTGTTGGAAACAAAATAAAATTGGACCCCTTTCATAATTGGCCCAATTCCAATAGCTCAGCAAGTCCCAAAAGAAAATCCAAATGATCCCAAAAGTCAATACTCTATCCAAGTCCAAAGAGGGGAATTACTAGAAAAAGTCTAGAATCTGAGAAACAAACAAATATACATGAAGCATTGAAGATGAAGGTTGTAGTTCAAATATAGTTATTATTCAACGACTACAATGCTGACCAAAAACAAAAAAAAACTAACTGACTTTTAAAATTCTCTTCCCCTGGAAAACGACCTAAATTGGTCATCCCCAGCTCTGACCTGTCCATCAAACAGCGACAAAATAACCGCTTCTCCATTTCTTAACTAACTATTTCCATTCCCTTTTTCTCTCGCTTTTTTAATCCAATTTTTTCGTACCAAAAGAAAAAAATATGCTTCTCGCCCTTCTTCTGCTTCTCCATCCCCCTCCTCTTCCTTCATGTCACCCCTCGTCGTCCTCCAGTCGGACGGCGACGACGGGACCCATTTTCTAGTTCTCTTCCCCATTTCCCATTTCCCATTCTCTTCTGTACGTCTTTTAAATTAGATATAGCAATAATAATAACACCTGAAAAATCCAAAAAAAATATACAGATACAAAATGTCTATTTTAGCCCCATTTCAGCTTCTGGAACTCAATGTCATCTCCGCTCAGGATTTGGCACTGGTTTCCAGATCCATGCGGACCTACGCGATCGCATGGGTCCACCCGGACCGGAAGCTCTCGACCCGGGTCGATACCCACGGCCATAACAACCCGACGTGGAACGACAAGTTCGTATTCCGCGTCGACGAGGAGTTCCTGCACGCCGATACATCGGCGGTCATGATCGAGATCTACGCCCTCCATTGGTTCAGGGACGTCCATGTCGGTACGATTCGAGTGCTCGTCGGCAATCTAATCCCGACGCCGCCGCGGTCCTTTCACAACCCGTACCCGCAGCTCGGAATGCGGTTCGTAGCCCTTCAGGTTCGCCGGCAGTCGGGTCGGCCTCAGGGGATTTTGAATATAGGGGTTGCGCTGTTACACAGCGCCATGAGAAGCATGCCTCTGTATTCTCAATTGAGCACATCCGCCGTTGGATACAAACAGCTGATGGGTGAAGAAGAACCGCATCATCATCCCAATTACAATCACAATCACAATAGCAATACCTCTATAGGGAATCATTTCTCTCTTGGAAATCCTGGGCTTCGAAGAACGAAGAGCGATAACAGTTCGCTTCTTGGAACAGAGCTCAGAGCGCAGGGTTTCATGGAGAAGGGCAAAAAGGGGAAATCGAGCTCCATGGTTAATGGCTCTGAAGTTTCGAATAAAAATAGGAAGAAAGGTCGGTCTAAAGCTAGCTCAGTGGTCAGCGGCCAGGAAATTGTTAGGAGAGGAAAAGCTAGCTCGATGATCAATGGGTCGGAAATTTCGAGTACACCGAAGGGTAAAATAGGTAGATCCAGCTCGTTACTCAGTGGATCGGAGATTTTCAAAGGCAGAACGGGAAAATCGAGTTCGGTACTTAGCTTCTCGGAAATTATGGTGGACACGCCGAAGAAGAAAGGAAAACCGAGCTCAATCGTCAATGGCGTCGAAGTAATAGCGGAGCAAACGAAGAAAGGCAGAAATGGAAAGCCGACTCCGATAATCAACATCGTGGAAGCTGAGCTGCCGCCGCAGAAGAAATCCGCCGGAGATAGAATTCGAGCATCGCCGAAAGTGATGCCGTCCCCGAAAATCATGCCGTCTTCGGCGAAGGCGATGCAATCGCCCAGAGTAATGCCGTCGCCGAGAATTAACATAGATCAGGCGCGTAGAGGCACGCCGTTACACGGAAAATCTCCGTTCCACAAGCATCACTTCCCATCGCCGTACGAGTACGGTACGCCACGAAAATCGATAAGAGCCCAGCCGTACCTGACTGAGTCGGAGCTCGGTCCGTCGCCGTCTGAGGTGGCGGCCGAGATAGCGAACAACCGCGCAGCTAACGACGACACAGAGAGCTCGATCGTCGGAGCTTGGAGCGTCGACGAGAGCGTGGAAGGCTTGCAGTCGAAGCTCGAGAGGTGGCGGACGGAGCTCCCGCCGGTGTACGATCGTGGCGAGACGTCGACGTTCCCGTCGGAGCCCCGCCATACACGGAGGAACACCGACGGAGGTGGAGGACTCTTCTCGTGCTTCAGCAACATCTGCGGCTGCCAGTGCTCCATCGTCTGCGGTGGCCCGAAGAAAGGTCCCAGTCGGGTCCACCGGAGCCCGTCCGCCGACAAAATCAGCTACATGTGACTACGACCCGAATTACCATGAGATTCGAGTCGGGTTTTTGGGCCCGGATGCGATTACGACAAAGAAAAAGAAAAAAAAAAGAAAAAAGAAAAAAAAAAGAGGAATGAATTAACTGCTTGGTTCTTGCTAAAATGCGCTAGAGGCGCATTTTGTGCATGGGCTTAGGATGCAGGACAAGGAGCATTTTGGGAGTTGCTATCGGTTAGGCCATTCACATTCTCTCTCCTCTTCTTTCTTCCCTTTCCTTTTTTTTTTCTTTTTATTATAATTTTTTTGTTTGTAAATTGATGAGGCTCTGATATTCATATGTATTCTTTGGGCGACTTTAAAAAAGGAGCTATAAAAGAGAGAGAGAGAGAAAAGAAAAAAAGTTACATTTCTGGTTTGCTATTGGTGATTGTAGAAAATATATCACCATGAACATTTTCATGTAATCACAGATATCAATAATACGATGTGGGAAATTGGATTTTTCGTTTATTTATTTTTTCTTCAAGAGAAATCTCTAATGGGTAGCTTCCAAATGATGTAAGAAATACCAAAGTTTAAGAAGCCTCAGGCCCAATTTAATGAATTTGCTTTATGACAGTCCAAAGCTAATCGGTAACATATTTCAAATGGGGTATTGTTAATAGCTATGCCATGTTTACAAAGGCTTAAAATTTTCTTTTGCAATCAAATAAAGCTTATATCTTCAAGGATGGTATATCTTTGTGATTTTAAAACTTTTCCCTCAATTCTGTCAATGCTTTCACATCATTTTCTTCCACATGTCATTACTGTCTCTTTCATCTAAGCTCTTGTGTTTGATATACAAATACTATTGCGTGTGAGTCAGTATGAGGGACAATGTTAAATTTTTAGGATTCACGTATAGATTCGTTACATGGTCTGGATTGTTTCAGTTAGAGCAATATTATCTCAAGGATAGCTATTCAAGCATTATATATGTTAGAATTTGGCCAAGAGTTAAACAAATGAGGAAGGAAGAAAGAAAAAAGGAAGAACACTCAAAAGTCTGGAAATTTTTCCAGTATATTCATACAACCGGTTCTTCACAATTACAAGCTAACAAAGCAAATATAAATACACAAAGCAATATTCTATAAACAGTAGGAAGCATGTTGCATCTACCTAACCACTGTCCAGCCACTCTTTCACCATGTGGCTTGCATAATGCCACCTCAAATCAGCCATACCTTAATACAAAATATCCCATATTTCTAGTGGTTCTATCACAGCCACACTAACCAACATTAAACTAAACTAACACAAAATTCTGGTTACCTTAACAATGGAAACCTTACACCATTTTGGTCAAAATACAATAAACACAAATTACAACAACCATATTTTGCAGCTCTCATCTTTAACATGCTTTGCTGCATTTTTCTTCATCAACAACAACTATCTTCAAGCTTCACAACATCAACTAATATATTTACTAAAAATGCCACAATGCCAACACTCCCCCTTGGCATTTTTAGGACTAACACATAACCAAGTTCTCAATTTATTTAACCTTGTTTCAGACACACACTTGAAGACAATTTATGTTTTGCACTCAACTCTGTTTTAATATATATATATATATATATATATATCTACCACTATGTTGCAGAACAAATTATGATCAGTTAGAGTTTAATGAATGATAGAGTAATTGACTAGTCTTTAAGGATTGTTAATTCAACAGAGAGACCATGCCAAGTTTCGAAGGCTTAAGTGCAGGAAAAGGATCTACATCTGAATTTTACTCTTTTGATTTTTCTCTTCCTTTATTTGTCTTCTTCAAATGAAGTCAAGCTTAAGCACTGTTATACATGGCTAGTATGTTGACCTTAGTAATCTGCAACTCATTACAATTGAGCATATGGTTGTATATATAATGTGTCTATCTAGTGTTACCCAAAAAAAAAATAATAATAATATTGTGTCTCTCTAGTAATTTTTTGAGCAGAATCTGGAGATGCTCACTGGTCTTTAGGAATCAAAACAGGCTATCGATTTCTATGCATATTGTTCTACTGTGATGCTCCAACGAGCTACTTCCATGGTAGAAGAAATACTATATATACAATTACATTTCTTTATACCATACAATTAGCTAAATATGAAGGCAGCTGATATAAATTTTGTTGTGAATAAAACAGAATCTTATTGCACTGCCATGGTCCCACAACCTTGGGACTTTCAGGTCAAGATCAGAACAAAGAATTTATGCAATCTCAATCCTCTATATAATATCTTAAGGAATACAGGGTCTCTATCTAAATCTGAGAGCACATAAACGATTCCATGGTAGATAAACTTTTAAAATGAGAATAAAATTTGAAGAGAAATGTTGGATATGCAATAGCTTGACAACAAAAAAGTAGCATCAATGGAATTTATATTTTCAAAGCATATTTCCCTTTTGAATCTACTGATAGTATAATTTTGACTAAATATGTCAAAAAAAATTTCAATAAAGCTCTTAAGTTTTGTTGTTTTAGGTGCATGAAATTCCCAAAGTTCTCTCTCCTCTTTGGCATTGTTAACCAGATTCCTCATGTCTTTTCTGGGCTTTTCTCTCATTCCATTGCATTAACTTCATAGGCATAAATATTGATGTAGACTTACTCACGGATACAAAATTAGGCATTCAATTCTGTCAATGTTTTCACATCATACTATTTTCCACATAGCATTAGTGCATTACTACCTTCTTCGTATATGAGCCCTTGAGCTTAACAAAAACATGTAAAGCAGAATTAAGCTTCATTACATGTTATTCTCCTCTGCAATCGATAACGGGAAATTAGATGATAAGTTTTAGTGATATATTCATACTTCTGGCATACAAAAAAAAAATATATATACATATATATATATATATATATGTTTAGGCGATGTTCTTCAAATGGTCTAGATAGCTTTTTCTGGATTTGTTTTGGCGAGAGCCAAATTTTCTCAAGGATAGCTTATCAATAAAATTCTACTACCAGTTGCAGAACGGAATTTGCAGAAAACATTTTTTTTTTTAATAAAAAAGATTTTTTATTTTTTTTGTAGTATCAAGAGCATGAGGTCATAGCTTTTATGCCACATAGCATTGTGGCATTGAACTATCCGAATAAAATAAAAACTCAAACCTCAATTTTAGATCTACAAATGTGAAAATTGAACTGGTTTTTTCTTCAAATAGTCTAGATAGCTTTTTCTTGATTGGTTTTTGTGAGAGCCAAATTTTCTCAAGGATAGCTTATCAATAATATTCTACTACCAGTTGCAGAACAAAATTTAAAAAAAAAAAAAAAATTCTAAATAAAAAAGATTTTTTTACTGATAATAATATTATGAGCATCATAAGATAGTTTTTTACGTTGAACTATCCAAATAAAATAAAAATTGAAACTTCAACTTCTTGATCTACAAATATAAAAATTGAACGGCTTTCACTTCTAAGCTACCACTCTCAAGGTAAATTTGCATAAATTCATTCTAGCTACATGTTTACCTCTGACAGTTTCTCTTATCCTCCCCTAAATGTGTGTGCATTTGTCTATTTTCCCACTTCAAGAAAGAAGTTTTGCATTCTAGAAGAATTTTAGAAAGAATCTCAAAGGCAGGACCAAGGTATAGGTACTTTCTTTCTGAGGTTGGAGAAACAGTGCAAAAGGAAAAGGAAAAGATGCTGAAATTGGATTTTCATTAATTGATCTCTTTAATTTCATGAAAACTAATTGGGTTTTTTTATCCAATTTCATCTCTGAATCCAAAAGTGCGATGTTAATACCGTAAAACCATATTCATGATAGAAATAGTACTTCTGCACCTTTTGGTTTCCCTCTAAGAATTTCTGTCGCCGGGTTCAAAAATTACTTGATATGTACCATTAATTCTTTTTGCAAATTCATTTTTTCGATTCCCTTTTTCTTACAATTTCAGCTAATAAATGCATATCTCAATTTTCTTTTGTGTTTTGTCCATTTAGAATTTTGGAGAGATATGGCATTGATACGGGGATAGATATTTTATTCATCAATTTTTCCATACTTCTTCAAGATTGAAAATTGACGAGCGTGGAATTACCAAAGGAAAATTGCCTGGCGTGCTTACTTAGCAAAAAAGTAAAAAGTATTGCCTAGTAAGTATGTGACTCGTGATTAGTGATACCTACAGAGCCAACAAAAATGACTTTATGCAAAAATAACAAAATCACTGTCTCCTAATTTTGTAATTTTTCAGACACAAATAGGGCATGGTTCTATATATGGTTAATTTTGTTGTACAATCTGTAATGATTCTTTCTTTGTAATTCCATCTAGTGACTTT
>QANX01003164.1:0-20180 GCA_003254975.1 Ochetophila trinervis
ATTCAATAGAATCTTTCTTTTTAGCTCCCTTTACCAAAATAGGAGTTCTTGTAGGATTTAGACTTTCTATTATATTTTTTCGAAACAATTTCACTAATATCCTGCTTCTAAAATAATTTTGAAGAGGCTCTTTTTATACACAAAAAACTCTTAAAAAATAGTTTTTTAGCTAAAACATAAATAAAATTCTATTACTTGTCTAACAGAAGCTTAATTCTACTACAAGTTATCAAAATGCGCAAGAATAGAACGAAAGGAAACAATTCAACAAAAAATTAGAATTCTTTCGCACATCAGACGAACCAAATGATCGTAGACTTGCACATAACCCAATGCTCAGATATTGAAGAGAGGTGGGAAGACCTTCTTGTGGCAGTTCCAAAAGCTTTGGACAGTTACTAATGGAGAGCAATTTAAGATTGGCAAGGCTTGGAGCAAATTGTTTCCTGGGATGGTCATAGACTCAACATGTTCCCAGCCATGGGTATAGCGTGCTTTGAGACTGGGAAGGCTTGGCCATTTGGGAAGAGATATTGCATTGGAGATGTCTGAAATCTCCAGAGAGCACACAATATTGCTTTTGTGTATCACACTTAGTAGTTTGTCATCAATATAAGTATCCACTGCTAAGTGCTAAAGATATTCAACATTTTTCTTTTCCCAGAGGACAGGTAATGATTTGGACTTGCCGATCTCCAATCCATCCTGACAGAGATTCTCTGGCAGTTTGAGCAGTTCGGGGCAATTTCTAAGTTCGACTTCTCTGAGAAAGCCTGAAGAAGTCACATGTATAGTTTCTTCTTAACCTTGTTCGTTTATTATTCTGACTGGTAAATCTTCTTCATTCCAGTGTTTTCTTTATTTGTTGTCCTTTTTCTGAAAGTAAATCATAAAGTTTACTTTTGTGATGATCAGAAACCTTGAAGAGATAAGGTTTAATTTGCTAATTTCCAATCTTTGTACAGAAAATTTGGGTGGATAAGAGAACTGGATATAAATGCATTATATTATATCCAAGATGGTTGTAAATTAATTACTTGGGGTTCTGGCGGTTCTCCTCCACACTGACTTTGGAACTGTTATAAAGAAATGAGGTAAGCAATGGAAATTTGGCAAGCAAAATATTGTCATAGTCTCTTAGCACTTGCTCTATTTTAAGAAATATCTCTCAATCTTAAGCATAACAAAGTTGTCAAAGATCCACAATCTTAAAATGATCAAGAAGGAGAAAGAATTTCCTAAATACTTGCATATGTAGATCCAAGTCGATAGAAGAGAACAAAATAAACTTAGGTGAGATCTAGTTCACAATTATGTTCAATTCCAAAATGGAAAAGTATACTTTGTATCACATATCGAATACTGTCTGGTCGTTCTCTGAAGTTTATAACGAGATTAGCTCATTGATTGTATTTATTGAAAAGTTGACTATAAATAGTATAGAAAAAAGCTAAAAAAGAATGCTTCATGTATATACAAGTTGAAGAACATCTTTTACCACGAATTCAAAATTCTCTTCCCTTGCTTAATGGAATTGGATTAGAAATTATTAACAGAACCTGAAGAGGGTCTTAGCTATTATCCCATGGTGATCAGTTCATCCACGACAGGTTCAAGTCATGGCGAATTCCATGAATTTAAGAGAAAGGTCAGTCTGTTTATACAATTAGGCATCTTTCCATATAAGATCTGTAAGTAATCCATTTTTTTCCTCTCCCTACTTTCTTTTACATTATTAGAATCTCCAGAGTGATGAGATTACAAGTTCTTGGGGTCTAAAAGCAACCATTTGTTGAGCTTCTTTGCACATATTCAGCCTTTATTTTCTTTTTGAAGGAAGATTCAAAACAAAAATTGTCTTTCTACCAAATGTTTACCTTCTTGTTTTCCTTTTGTGAAAATAATTCCCTTTGTGACTTGTGTGGTGATCAGACACCTTAAAGAAATCACGATTTGTTTTTCCAATATTTATGCAGAAAATTTGGGTAGACAAGAAAACTGGATATAAATGCATGATATTATATTCAAGATGGTTGGATATACTTGGGGTTCTCCGCCATACTGGTTTTGGAACTGTTATAAAGAAACAAGGTAAAGAATGGAAATTTCACAAGCAAAAAATTTCAGTCTCTTAGAACTTTTCCTATTTTAAGAAATATTTCTCAAGCATAGCAAAGTTGTTATCCAATATGCAGTGATGGAAACAATGAGGTTGTTAAACTGTTGGCTGAAGCTGGCTACATGTGAGAGGACAGTTTAAGATGTCAGAGCTCTCTCCTGGAGCTGATTATGAAATTGCATACATTATTAAGCTAACAAATGGCATCTGGATGGGAATTTCCATTTACACTGGAAATCAATAATCTATCAGAAGGAAAAGTTCAGAATAGAGTAGTTAGTCTTCTAGAGAAGCTCAGAGGAGATTGGATAGAGCTTAATGGAAGCAGTTTTCAAACAAAGAACGGAGGAATTGGAGGTGTGTGGTTCGATCTTTATGAACATGGTGGACATTGGAAAAAAGGGCATATCATCAAAGTTATCATTATTAGGCCAAAAAATTGATTGGTTATTCAATAAATAGGAATATCTTCACTTCAGTTTGCACCAAAATAAACAAAAGTAAAATCTCTTATTCCTGCAGAACGATATTTTCTTATAAATGACGAATTATGTCTTGTTTGTGTTTTTAATGCATATACTTTGGCTATGCCAACCTGAATTGTTCTCTTAACTCCAGTCTTTCTTCTAAAAGTGGGGATTTGATGTTCTGGTGAAAATGAATTGATCTCGTCTGTCTTTCTTAGTCCAAATAAAAAAGTTTCAAACTGCTTAGGGCTTCTTTAAAGCTGAATCAAGTGTCAAGGATCTAGTATCCCAATTCCCAACGAGGTGGTGGATTTTTTACCGTGAAGTTTACTGGAGTATTGTGTACTATATGCAAGCTTGCTTGGGGAAGATAACTTTTTATTTCTTTTCTCTTTGATACAAAAGTAAAAGCCTAACAAAACAAAATCTGGGAAAAGAATCACCTCAGACTTTTACAGCATATTATTTTTCCAGGATTTGCTGGAAAACCCATATAACTTGTGAATTGAAGGTAGAAACTCTCTAAAACGTCTCTAAAGTTTACATTTTCAGTAGGACAAAGAAAAAAGAAAAAAAAAAAAAAGGTACACACAAAACAACACTCAAGAGCATCAGTGACTGGCATAATTTACAAAATACCATCCTTTTGATATATATTCTACTAGTTTGGCAAATAACTTGGAAACTCGAAAGGTCAGAATCATTGTAATGAAACTGATGAGAGCTATTCTTATCTAACCACTTTCTCTGCACTGCAACATAAATTACAACGTGATTCTTCCTTGCCCCGCAACTTAAAACATAAAAACAGTATAAGTTTAGGCTTCCAGAATTACACATGTTAACTGTTGTATTGCATTAGCTTGATATACTGACTCCAAAAAAAAGATGGTATATTAGCTTAGCGTTCTAAGAGGAGATCATACCTTTGGATGGATCTAAGAATTCGCCGATAGGGAATACTTTGGCGGGTTCCTTCCGACCTTATCTGAGTGACATAGGCGCGTTCCGTTTCTTATCTAGAGGTGCTGAATTCGTTCCTATTGGATGGTACGTGGCAGCTGGTATAGATGAATAAAGGCGGGCCGCTCGAATGGGACCTATCACGCCAATGTTATAGAAGTTCCTGGATCATGTGAAATAATAGTAGTGCCAAAGGCACCCTATGATTTCATAATTAAAAATGGAAAATTGGCTATGGAGATTCTGCACGGTCAGAAATTCATAGACACAAAGTGGTTCGACAGGAAAAATCTTGTAGTTGAAAATGTATGGTGAAACGCACTTTATCTCCTAGAACGCAAGTTCGGGCTTTCTTCATCAGCCGGAAAGAGGATCTTAGCCAACCGTTGATGGGCTTATCAAGTTTTTACGATTTTTGTAACTCATCGACAACCATCCACTGTAAGGAATTCAGTTCTTACAGATAAATGCTCAATGCCCAAGTAGGCTTACAAATCATGATCAAGTGCTTTCTGACAACCATAAAATATAATTAACATCTTGTTACATACCTTTTGAATTGAAGGTAGATTTTCTTCAAATATCTTCTTAACTTGCACAAAATTTCACAGGCCATGTTCAAGTATGTAATAGATAATTTTTATGATGTCTGCCTGCACAAGCATCGTAACAACAGTAATCCAAAAGGCTCTCCAAGCTTTCAAATCCAAAATTCAATGCCTTTAAAATTTACCCATCAAAAAATTATATTTACATGATTATGGTGCTTTGAATACAGATTCCTGAGAGACACCTTATATAAGAGACTTACTAAGTCGGTTGTCCTGCAGGAGATATGTGAGACAGATTTTCTTTAGTGGCATGTTAAAGTTTCAATACATCCTGGAAGTGGCATGTTAAGTTTAGCTGCGGATCTTTAGTATTCTCCCTCAACTTCCCAGTCATTTGTGAGATTAATCATTGCTGTCTTTCTCTATCTCTATCTTAATGAGATTTTGAGTTCTTCTTTATGTTGATCATGAGATTTACAGCCTTCAACCAAGGACTGCAAAATGAAAGTGGCCTTAGAAGTTCTTCCAGGAGATAGGTATTGGTCCATTTTAATTGAGTATTTCACAGCAGCTTTGAGTTCCTGTTCTTTTAAACTACAGGAAATTATATCCTTCCATTCCTCTGATCTTTCTTCGCTGCAAATACCATGTAGCAGTGAAGCAAAAGAAACAGAATCTAGAAAGAAGCCCTTACTCATCATCTTATCATGCAACTGGAAAGCAGTTTTAACCATGCCATGTTGGCAAAGGCAAATGATAATAGCATTATAAGCGGCAGCCATTTGAATAAATCCATCTGATATCATCATTTGAAAAAAATCCAGAAAAACTGATTTCTTTTCCTCTTGAGGTGCCTTCATTTTATCTGAAATTTGAACCAGTGCGTAATTTTTGAACCCATTAACCAGATAATGGAACGTTACATCATTTGGAATGCACTTACTTATCAGCATTAGTTCAAAACACGAGGCTGCTTCCCCAAATTTACCCTCCTTACAAAAACTCCCAATAAGTATACTGTATGTAACTACATTAGGCTCCAAACCACAGGATTGCATTTCTGTGAAAATTTTAACAGCTCTTGTGGAATCTCCCTTCTGGCAGAACCCTAATATCAAGGATGTGTATGTGACCACATTTGGCTTGCATTTTTGTTTCACCATCAGTCCAAAAACCTTCAGTGCACCATCCAAGTCATGCTGCTTGACATATCCATCAATAACTGTGGAATATGTGAACACATCAGGAAAATGGTGCCCTCTTCTCATTTGATTAATGCAAGATAGTGCATCCTTCATCATTCCAAATTTGCAGAAACCCTTAATCATAACATTGTACCCCACAACATCAGGGTCTAGATCTTGCTCAATTGCAAAATTAAAGATTTTTCTTGCATTATCAAGGTCACCATTTCTAATGAAACCATCAACCAGAGTGGCAAAAACAAATGCATCAGGTGGTATATTTTGGTCAAGCATCTCAACAAGCAGCAGCTTAGCAGCAGGAAGCCTCCCTTTCTTGCAGAGTCCACTCATCAAAACATTATAAATATTAGCATCGGGCAGTACACCTCTTTCCATCATTTTGTCCCGGATAGTCAAGGCACTCTCAACTTCCCCAGAAACAACAAGTCCATGGATGAGAGCCCCATAAGAAACCAAATCAGGTTCGTGTCCTCTCTCTGTCATTCTAATAAGCAAATCCAATGCCCTGGAGTATTCTCCTTGTCTGCAATAAATGCGAAGAAGAGGAGTATAAGAAAATTTATTTGGCATCAATCCACTCTTTATTGCTTTCTCTAGAAGTTGATCAGCTTCTTTGGTCTTTCCATCTCTGCATGACCCATGAATTAGAATATTGTAACTAGTAATATCTGGCTCACAACAATTCTCAATCATTTTATTCACTGTCTCCTCAGCTTTGACTATGTAACCATGCTTGTATCTAGCATCAATAATGCAATTATATACCGGAGCATTAATATTCAAACCTCTTTCCTTCATTTCCACCAAAAGCCGGTCAATTGCTTCAAATTTCCCTAGCTTACAAAACCCATTTATGATAGCCCCATAAGTCTCTAACGTAGGTACAAACCCTTTCAACTTTAACTCCTCAAGAAGAGTATTGGCCCTATCAACATCACCTTTCTTGCAATAGCCATCAATAAGTGTATTATAGAACACAATATTTGGAACACAGTTCTTTCCCCACCTATCCTTGATCAGCTTCCTTCCTTCCTCAACCTTCCCTTCCTTGCACAATCCACTCACCATAATACAAGTTGTATAATTATCCAAAAAAATACTCTCACTATCACCTCTCTCAACCATTTCTTCATACAGCTTGCATGCAGTCTTAACTCTCCTATCCTTCACCAGAGCATTCAGTAATGAATTACAAGCAAAAACATTGGGAACACAATCATGAATTTCAACGGCCAAACGGAACAATTCAAGAGCTTTATCAATCGAACCGGAATCCACATAAGCTCGTATTAAAAGACTCAGCGCATCAAGCGTTGGTTTTACTTCATCCACTTTCATACTATTCATCACCCCTTCGATCTCTGAAAACACCCTGAACCTCGCCAAGAGCTTCAAAAGCGAAGAATGAGCAAACCCATTTAGAAAACAGCAGCTGGATCTTTTTGATGTCCAATCAAAGAACTTCAAACCCAATTCTACATCATGCACACGGTCCAAAACGAAATGGGCAATGTCGGAAACAAGGATTTCGGATTCAGCGAAGTGGGTTTCGATGGAGTCCTCCCATTGATTGTGGGTTGTGAGGATATGGAGGGTGTCATTTACCAGTTTCTTGAGGTGAGCTGGTAAAGAAGTGTGCTTGGGGTGGTGAGCTGGTTTGATACGAGAGAGCAGAGTTTTAGACATGTGTTTGTTTTCTTTTCAGAAGCTGAGAGAGTCCGAGTGGATGATGGTCATAGGGGGTTCTTGACCCTTTATTTCATGTCTTGTGCGAGCTTATCAAATGGTGAGTATAAAACAGTTTTTTTGGACCAAAAAACCGTCCACGACAGTTTCCTTTTCCTTTTTGTTTTTGTTTTTGTTTTTTTTTTTTGTTTTGTTTTAAATATATATATATATATATATAAATATTATTTTGCTATAGAAGACGTTATTATTGGTGACTTATGTGAATTCCTAGCCAAACATGTTTAATTTGAAATGCAAATCCAACTATTTTCACTCTTTTCATCTCATCGACTCTCTTCTCATCTTACACTTATTCTGTCACTTTTACTCTCTTAAACTCAAATTAATATATTAACAATAATACTTAGTATATGACAATTTTTACATTGATTGGAAATCTAAGTGAGTAGCAGTGAGAATAAAAATAAATGTAACATGTATGATATGAACATTAAATATGCATTAATTTTGATTAGAAATCCACAGAAACCCACAATAGTGGAAAAACTCTCTCAATGCATATATCATAATTTGATCTGATTAGCCAAAATAAAAATTTGTAAAAAGGGAGTTTTGAACGGTAATCCTTTTTCTTGGAATTAATGTTCTAAAAGGAGGAGATAGCAACCGAAGTACAAGTGGAACACCACACAGCAGGAAACCTGGTGGGTCAACAAGCTAAACAAATTTCCTCTATCGTATATAAAAGGTTGTTTGCAAGATTATTCTCACAAAAAAATTAAAAATTAAAATTAAAATTGTTGTTTCCAATCATTTGAATCTGCAAAAATGACAGCATCTCCACTACCAATGAACGGTTCATAACTTAGCACACCTCAGCTTCCGTTTAACTCCTGCAAATTTTTTAGGCAGGCTTCTTCATAGTAGGGTAGCTTGCCAGGGCCGAGGAGTTTGAAATGGTAACCAATCTTTGAAAGTTGTCCATTTTTCATCCAAGTTGGTAATTCAATGCTCCTGTAGTAAAACATGTGGATCTCTGACATTTGAGCAGGGCTGCAGTCCTTCTAAGTACATCAGCTTCCAAGCATTCTAACTTAACCAATCAAAGCATCACCAATTCTAGCCATATTAATCTGAATACACTTCCCATAAGAGGGAGGGAGAGAACAAGATGCTGGTCAACTTTTGTCACCAAAGTAAGCATCTAACACCAATTCTCAGTGATCCCTCACAATATAAATTCTCTGTTTTAAGATGCATGCTAATAGCAGCTGCCGATACCCAAAGGAAAGAGAAGCCAAGCCCACCAATTCACTAAAATCAATGAAATAGTTCATTAAATATGCATCTAAAACTATCATCAAGGGAAAGGAAATGTCAGGCATACATGCAGACACATAATTCTTCATCCTGAAGAAATTGCACCAGAATGCGGAAAACAATGAAAACATTAGGTTATAAATGAAGCAACGAATGTTGATTATTTCATTTTGGAAATTAGAGATAAAGAAATAGCCAGATAACACCCAAGCTTTAATCAAATCCCTCCTATTAAAGGGTGTGTTGTAAATAATAATGTGTCATTAATTTAACACAATTAGAATGGCCGGTTTTTAGAGACAAACCAAGTAAGTCCTATAAATATTATTGTATGAAGCCCTCAAAAAGTTTCTAATTCTTAATAGAGATGCAAAGCATCAGAACATCTGAAAGGCAAAAAAAATCCTCCACAATCAAGATAATCCACAAACCCACATGAAATGCAAATCTTGTACATCAAGTTAATATATCCACTAAACAATCTGAATGTCACTTGTATAAACTTCCGCAAAGATCAGCAATCAAAATAAACTTTAAATGTAAAAAGTCAACAACAACTGAACATTAGGGCGACAAAGGAAGGTCATGTAAAAAGTCAACAATAACTGCCAACTTCTCATAAAAAGACAAGTGAAATGATGGAAATTACCATTTTAAAGCATTTCCATGACAGTTATGGATGAATCCGTTCTACTTCTGTTGAACATTCTTTTCTTCTACATATAAGCTGAAACGAAATAAAACATGAAGATATTAGAAAGAGCCACCACAGTAAAAAGCTTGAAATGCAAGGCAAATGTGGGGGAGCGTGAGTTCTTTTATATCTACAAGCATGAATTGTTAATTCTTACAATTCTTATAAAAAATGAAAAATCTATTTGTAGAAATAGGCACAGAGACAGAACAAGCACTGCAAAGAAAAGTGAACCCCATAAAGAACGCATTACATTGCAAATTGAATCATTATATTTGCAACAGTTCATGCAGAAAGATGATATGATCAAGTCCATGTAGACAGATGACTCATCCAATTATAGATGCGCTCATGGTGCCTAGACCATTAAACATTCAGAAATACTCGAACTGATGTAACAAACAATATTAAAATCTGAGATTGGCATCGCATTTATACCAAAGGAAAATAAAAAGAGGCCATCAAATGTCAGATGAATGGACTGTCCTCCAGTTCAGAGAAACTAGGTTCTGCAGCCCATTACTTGGAAAATACAATATTGCAATAAAAAGATACTTGTGTAGTCTCCTCAGTGCGCATAAAAAATAACGCATACATATGCATGAGAGAGAGAGAGAGAGAGCCATTGCAGAACGAACTTACAAAAGAACAAAGGTGACCATTTTCCATTCTGAACTCTCATTTAGTCAGAAACTTTATTGTGGTGGTACAACAAATTAACCAAAGGAACAGGGTTTGCCTTTCGTTTGAAGTAAACCCATCAAAGTCATTCCAAATAGTTAACTAAATTAACAAATAAAATTGGAAAAAGAATACCAGCTCCTGTTGAGCTGCCCATTACATAAAGAAACCAATTTTCTCTTTCCCATTCTGTCATCAGTATTCAACTCCTGGACAATATGCTTTGCAGGGAACCCAATTGATCTGAAGAAAATGGAGGCACCCTTCTCCAAGCCAATGCCATAATAGCCCTAGCCTTACCAAGCTGCTCATTCTTCTTAAGGCCTTCAAGTAATGTATGAATAGTATCTACATTTGGAAACCAGTTCTTTTGCATACAGTCTTTACACATCGTATAGGCTAAATCAAAATCCCCTCCTTTACAGAGATAATGAATCATGGTCTGATAAATTTTGATATTGGGTTTGTACCCCTTGCCATGTAAAGCAGAATAAACCCTTTTGGCCATTTCAAGATAGCCACTTTGGCAAAAACCCTTGATCACCAAATTATAGGTAACCTCATCAGGTGTGATGCCAACATTTGGCATTATACTCATAACTCTGTTAGCTTCCCAAGCTCGTCTTCTATTAACCAGATACTGAATTCTAACATTGAATGACGCAAGATTGGGTGAACATCTCCTCAGCACCATCAAATTCCAAAGACCATTGCCAATCTCCCATCTGTTATGTTTATAAAACGCTGACATCAGTGTAGTATATGTGACCACATCTGGCGGTATACCTAACCTTGCCATCTCTACCATAATCAAATATGCTTTATCCAAAATACCCATTTCGCAGTACGCCTTAATAACAATATTAATTGTAAAAACATCCAACTCAATGTCAAACTTAGACGGAACCTCTTTAAGAAATGCTTCAATTTCTCCTAAATCACGAGTTAATGTCAAAACTTTAAGTGCAGCATTGAAAGATTTAACAGTTCTTCGACAACCATACAAATGCATATCATAAAAAGTATCAATAGCATGCTTAGTCATCCCAGCCTTACCATACAACATTATAATCCTCACAATAAACCCTTCCCTCCGGCCCTGCGGAAGAGTCTTCTGATGCTCAAGCAAATGCTCAATGTAATCAAATCGTCGAGCACCTGCTAGCCGGGACACCGTATCCTCGAATGCAAAGCGGTTCTCAATAACAATCCGATTGTGGGCATTTGCCTTAAACAACTGAAACAGCTTTTCAGGGTCTCTCTCGGCCTTAAGCTTTACGAGAGCAGGTTCTTCTAAGGGTTTGGTACTTAAAATGCGATTCGACAAAGCTGTACGACAATCATTGGATACTACAGCGGTGGCGGCATTGCAAAACCTGCGAATGGGTCGCAGAGAGAGCATGTTCTAGGAGTTCCCTCAAATTGAAACATACCCGCCCATCTAAATGAGTATTCTACACCAACGATTCTGATAAAAAATCCATAGCCACATCAAAAATTTGAAAACCAGAAAAGACGAACAATCAACACCTACGAATCGTGGGTTTATTAGATAATGTTGGAAGAATTCTTTATTAAACTGAATCATGCTCATTGATCAATGTTCTAGGCACCAGCTTGAAAATATTTCTCATAACTCATTACCCATAAGCGAATAGAACCCAGAAGCACAAACACCCTAGAAACCAAAAATAAACTAGAATCGGATCAAACTTTAGGTATAAATATATAGCTACCCTTTCTTCCACATATACACTTGGATAGGTAGAGAATATGACTGAAACCTAAAGGAGCTTCGACTTCACCACTCAGTATTTTGCTGCGAGAGGTCATTTGCGTCTGGGCTTTTCGTGAGGGGTTTGGCCGTTTGGGGTTTTAGGTCTTATTTTTGTTTGGAGAACGTGATCGGCGGTGATTGTCGCCTGGGGTCCATGGTAAGTAAGCGTGGACAGCTGAAATAACTACAGACGATTGGTTAGACTTGGAGGATCATCATGTGGAGTTGTGTCACAATATACTTCGCAAATTTAATATAGAAAAAAAAAATTTGAATATCCTGGCAAATTTTATTTTTCTTTTTCATTTTCTAAAAAAGGAATAAGAAAAAAAAAATATTAAAGCAAATAGTATGAATTTTTCAATGCAGAATACCCGATCCAACCAAAATATAGCTTTTTTTTTTCTATGTAATTATAAGAAGGAAAAAAAAAAAAGAATACTTAAAAAATATTGAAGTGAGTTTACAGGAGAAAATTAAGCATGGTCTAAAAGTGTGGAAAATTTATTAGATGCAACTCTTTTTTTTTAAATTTCAATAGCAAAAACTTCCCATATTAATTCATAAATATGCAATATTAATTTATAAATGAACAATTACTACTTAACGAATATTATATATTTTTTACTTACGAATTAATATTATTTATTTATAAACTAATATTGTACATTTATAAATTAATATTGAAACATATCACCATTGAGACCCAAAACGGATATTGCACTGTAAAAGACCCCTCAAACGTAATTCTTTTTTTTTTTTTTGGTGAAATCCCTCAAACGTAATTCATGGCGAGGGATTTTTCCTTTAATGTTCTTTCATTCCTTTACTTATAGTTATTTTATTTTCTGAGGTGCAGAAATAATTAAAAAAAAATTATTTCTATCTGAGGCAACTTTCAAAAAAATAAAAGGGTTCCGCAGTAAAGTAAAAAGCTTGAACAAAAAGGATAAAACATCAACCTAAAATTCTGATATAATTTATCATATAAGGGCCTGTATAGTGTACAGAGGACAAGAAAAATAACAAATTCAAGGAGAGGAGGCGATGCTGTAAATATTTTGGAGATTCGATAACTCCTAGAAATTGCTTCCTTCAGTCCTTTGAAGTTATGACAAGCAACCCCAATGCACCTATTAGAATATACTGGACATAACAAACAGAATTGGATTATTTTCTTTGCAAAACATTCACCATTTCGTGTGTGCAATTCTGTGTTTTTGTTGACAAACCAACCTTGATAATAGGCTTCTCAGTCATTATAATCGTCACCCAGCCAACATAAGGTAAAAACCTGCAAATCATAACAGATAACTTAAAAGTGTAAATATGTATTAATAAGAAATTATGGACGAAAATCCTACTTTAACCATAATTCATCTCAGTATAATATAGTCAGGATATGATAACATATAATGTGACCTACACTACAACCTGGGTTCATGCCTTCCTAAAATTTTAAATACATTCTTGAAAAGTAATATATAAGAATTAATTGTTTCCTAGAGATTTTCAGAAATTATGATTAGCTTTTCCAATGAACTGAATTGACCAATTACAGTGAATGCTGATCAGTGCAGCTAATGGAGTAAAATACAGAATGTAGATTCACAACCGAACATAATCACAAATGTAGTACCTACATTTGAAAGTACAACATGATGATATAAAAGCTCAACAAAAGCCAAGTAAAAAATAAAATAAAAAAGAGGTTGAGCTAAGGAACTACAGGTTAATGCCAGAGTTCTTACCCTACAGCTTTGCCCATGATATGGTGCCGTTGAAGCCAAAGCTGGCCATGAGCATACAAAAGCCTGTCATCCCCGTAATTGTTATCTCCTGAAAAAGATAACACATTATAAAGGGTCAATATTAGGGTGGTGCATTTTCCTTGATCAAGATTCTGGAAAGTTATTCATCTAAAGGACAAGTGTGTAAAGGACATCAATTAAATAAACTAGCACCTTTAGTCAGGACATCAACTTCTCCAGTATCTTGTCGTTCATGAACCTACGGGAATAGAATTTAATCATCGATAGAACTTGACAAAATAAAAAGTACTTGATAATACACAAAATGTTTACCTTAATGACACGATGAACTATCGGAATTTCACGACCCTGGAAAAAAACATACATAATGAGGTAATTAACACAGATAAAAAAAAAAAAAAAACATTATCAGAATGGACTAGGACAACAAAGTTAATTCTTGAATGAATAGTTGTGAAAGAAGTTTTTTAAAAAACAAGTACCATCATTATGTTCAGAAGTTCAAAAATTAACATAACTACATGGAATTTCATAAACAGCATAAAAGGCTGAAAAAGCCTACAGTTTCGTCAGCTATTACTCTCTTGTTCCAATAACATATGAATGTATTCAAAGTTCCCAAATAAAGCCAATACATTTATAAAGATGTATAAACCCTTAATAAAACATCACTGAAGTTAAAACTTTAAGGATGGCAATTTGCCAATTAATACATGGATTAAAAAACAATGTATGGTAAATTCTTGTGACAGCTTAAGCCACTGTGATGGAAAAGGATTAAAGCTGAAGAATTAATGTGCATTCCTCCAAGCTAGTGCCTAAAATACTTCAATTATTTGTCCCTATATTCCCCTTTCCACAACACAAATAATACAAAAAGCATAACAAGGTGAAAAATCAACTTGAATTTAGAAGAAGATATCAGGTTTAGTACAGGAACAAGACTATACCACCTTACGCTACAAAACATAAAACCTAAAGTGCAATAGATAGAGAATATATATAAAACGAAACTTTAAACCACTTACATCTACATTAAAAACAACAATCTCCCCTGCACGAATAGGACCATCACTCATGTGCAAGAACAAAATGTCCCCCTGCATAAAATAAATGGTCATCAATCATCATCAGTTAAGCAAAACTAAATGATACAAATGGAGGAATCAACTCTAAAAGCCCCACAAGAAATAATTGAATCAAAATATGCAAACCTATAATAGAACATTATCAAAAATATATTGCAGCACGGAAAATTCGAAGATCAACAGTACACCAATAATAAAGGTTCCACTAATTTCCTTAAAAAATAACCAACTAAAGGTTCAAATACCATTTTCCTGAAGAATTATTTCCAATTCTTGTATGATAACAACCTAAGGCCTACAAATATGAGGAATATTCAAATAAAAAAAGGTCTTCTTGAAGATTCCTATGAAAGTACTTTGAAACAGGGAGTAATAAAACCATAATGCTCTAAAGAACGACCGCGCATTTAAAGTAGCATTTACCCTATGAACATATTATTCAATGCAAAATTATTGCAGCATTAAGCATTAGAATAGCATACCCTCTTGAATCCTGGTTCCATGCTTCCAGACAAAACAACTACAACAGGTGATTCACTGCCAGTTATGCACATCAATGCCTTCCATATTATAAGTGCAGAGGTAACTATCATGCCTGAAATAGAAAGCAAACCACTCTTACCAAACTTTAGCAGACAAGTTATGGAGCCACAATCTTGGTGAGTGATATTACAAATATAGCCTTCTCGAAAAAGGGTGAGAGAAACGGAGACCATATAGGTGGAATAAATCATATACTTTTTATGCATACTTAACGTTCATAAAGGTACTATATTTACCTCTATAAAGTGCCAGGCTTAATAAGCATTAGAAGTAACTTTGTCAAATGTATGTCTTATAATAATTTAAAATCGCTTCCTAGATGAATTAAAAACTTGACCTTTCGTTTTTAATCAAAGTAAGTTTAAAATCCAGAACATAAGATTAAACCAAAACTAATTCTAGTGATTACAAAAATCAAAACTGAAACCTTAATACACGAATCATAAATCTAATTCAAAGTACAACACACAATACAAAAAACCATCCGAAAATCATAGACTGTAAAAGAAATTAACAACCTACAATTAAGAAACACTTCTAAGCCATCAAACTTTGGAAAAAGGTAAAAGCTTTACAACCAACACCTACTAAACAAAATGGAACCAGGAGAAGATTTTTGTTTCTTAATATAATTTTCCCCCACACCCATTCTATGCTCAGTGTTAGCAATTAAATACAAAATCAAATTTGACCAACTCGCTTCACATTGACTCCCAGTATCATACAAATAAACCCTAAACCTTCATCTGAATTACCAAAACCCACTGAGAAAACCACAAATAATCATCACTACATACCATTGTCCTCTATATTTCAAGTTAAAATAAATAAATAAAATATTAAAATCTCAAACTCCGGATAGTCAATAAAAATCACACAAGGCTCGGTAGAGTATCGAGCTCTATTAACTTAAATCTACGAAAGACGAAAAAAGGAAAAAAGAAAAACGTTAGAGAGCTTCAAATTTCTGATCACTGAAGGACATTTTCTCAGAAGCCAAACAGATCGGGAAAAATATAAGTTATCNACAGCTTAAGCCACTGTGATGGAAAAGGATTAAAGCTGAAGAATTAATGTGCATTCCTCCAAGCTAGTGCCTAAAATACTTCAATTATTTGTCCCTATATTCCCCTTTCCACAACACAAATAATACAAAAAGCATAACAAGGTGAAAAATCAACTTGAATTTAGAAGAAGATATCAGGTTTAGTACAGGAACAAGACTATACCACCTTACGCTACAAAACATAAAACCTAAAGTGCAATAGATAGAGAATATATATAAAACGAAACTTTAAACCACTTACATCTACATTAAAAACAACAATCTCCCCTGCACGAATAGGACCATCACTCATGTGCAAGAACAAAATGTCCCCCTGCATAAAATAAATGGTCATCAATCATCATCAGTTAAGCAAAACTAAATGATACAAATGGAGGAATCAACTCTAAAAGCCCCACAAGAAATAATTGAATCAAAATATGCAAACCTATAATAGAACATTATCAAAAATATATTGCAGCACGGAAAATTCGAAGATCAACAGTACACCAATAATAAAGGTTCCACTAATTTCCTTAAAAAATAACCAACTAAAGGTTCAAATACCATTTTCCTGAAGAATTATTTCCAATTCTTGTATGATAACAACCTAAGGCCTACAAATATGAGGAATATTCAAATAAAAGAAGGTCTTCTTGAAGATTCCTATGAAAGTACTTTGAAACAGGGAGTAATAAAACCATAATGCTCTAAAAAACGACCGCGCATTTAAAGTAGCATTTACCCTATGAACATATTATTCAATGCAAAATTATTGCAGCATTAAGCATTAGAATAGCATACCCTCTTGAATCCTGGTTCCATGCTTCCAGACAAAACAACTACAACAGGTGATTCACTGCCAGTTATGCACATCAATGCCTTCCATATTATAAGTGCAGAGGTAACTATCATGCCTGAAATAGAAAGCAAACCACTCTTACAAAACTTTAGCAGACAAGTTATGGAGCCACAATCTTGGTGAGTGATATTACAAATATAGCCTTCTCGAAAAAGGGTGAGAGAAACGGAGACCATATAGGTGGAATAAATCATATACTTTTTATGCATACTTAACGTTCATAAAGGTAGTATATTTACCTCTATAAAGTGCCAGGCTTAATAAGCATTAGAAGTAACTTTGTCAAATGGATGTCTTATAATAATTTAAAATCGCTTCCTAGATGAATTAAAAACTTGACCTTTCGTTTTTAATCAAAGTAAGTTTAAAATCCAGAACATAAGATTAAACCAAAACTAATTCTAGTGATTACAAAAATCAAAACTGAAACCTTAATACACGAATCATAAATCTAATTCAAAGTACAACACACAATACAAAAAACCATCCGAAAATCATAGACTGTAAAAGAAATTAACAACCTACAATTAAGAAACACTTCTAAGCCATCAAACTTTGGAAAAAGGTAAAAGCTTTACAACCAACACCTACTAAACAAAATGGAACCAGGAGAAGATTTTTGTTTCTTAATATAATTTTCCCCCACACCCATTCTATGCTCAGTGTTAGCAATTAAATACAAAATCAAATTTGACCAACTCGCTTCACATTGACTCCCAGTATCATACAAATAAACCCTAAACCTTCATCTGAATTACCAAAACCCACTGAGAAAACCACAAATAATCATCACTACATACCATTGTCCTCTATATTTCAAGTTAAAATAAATAAATAAAATATTAAAATCTCAAACTCCGGATAGTCAATAAAAATCACACAAGGCTCGGTAGAGTATCGAGCTCTATTAACTTAAATCTACGAAAGACGAAAAAAGGAAAAAAGAAAAACGTTAGAGAGCTTCAAATTTCTGATCACTGAAGGACATTTTCTCAGAAGCCAAACAGATCGGGAAAAATATAAGTTATCCTGTATAGGACCCCGAAAGAGAGAGGTAAAGAGGGGTTTAAGGGAAACGGACCGAGACTGACGGCCTGGGTGAGGACCTGGCGGATCTGAAGAGATTTGATAGAGTCGACTGTCTCACCAAACCAACCCATTTTTCCGTTTTCCTTCAAATTTTCTTTCTCGGCCTTTTCCCACTTTCTTTTTCTTCTTCTCCCTCCCTCCTCCTTGTGTTGTGCTCCGTCAGTAATAGGGAGGTTTCCTTTCCATAAGTGGCCGTTTCGCTTAAAATATTTATTTAAAAATATGTGATTTCATGTAATAAACTCGATTAGATGGAAAAATCTTTCACCCAATGCAGAAAGACCATGTGTGCAATGTGATGTGGCAAAAAAAAAAAAAACAAATCTACTTTTTTTTTTATGAAAAAAAAAAAAAAACTACTTGCAAGAATATAAGTTTAGTTAAAAAATAAAAAATTCAATCTTATTATTATCAAAACGTTTGTTTATTACTAATTATGTTAACACATATTGTTTGTTGAGTTTTATGGTGATTGAGAAGACAAGTTATATCTTTTGTGATCATCAAACTTTATTTATTAAAAAATATTTGGGACTGGGAATATTTTAGTCTTTATAAACAAATTATTATACTGTAGGCTTTAATAGTTTTTGAATTACACCTATAGATGCATTTTGCTCTAAAGTTTATATTTCGGTGCATTTCGGCTCCAATTTTTTTTTTTAATTTAATTCGTAACTGTTTGTAATATGCAGTGTATTTGCTATAATAAAAAAACATGCAAGTTGGAATGGATAGTTTGGCATTATTCATTCTTAAGCAAAGTTTCAGATTCGAATTTTATGGATAAAATAAATTTGCTCTGAAAGAGCTTTATCCTTTAGTAGGTCTACCCGGTTATAACTAGATTAAAGAAGAAAATGTAAACCTTCGATACCGGCATTTTAATTGACAAAAAAAAAAACAACACAATTACAGTGTTAAACACCCCGCAAGAAATTTACATATTTTATTAAGTACAATGCACGTTTTAAAAATGCTAAAACATAAATAAAAAATAATTTAAAGACTAAAAAGCTAAAATAAAAAATTTTAAAATCAAAGTACAATTATAAATATGATACATAAACTAACACATATAATAACATTTTCAATTGTACTTTTTATTTATTTTAAAAAATATAAATTTTTAAATAATTTAAAAAAAAATGAAGAGTAATTTTTTTATCAGCTCAAACAACACTCTTTATAATAATTTTTTATTTTGTTTTTTTTATAAATAATTATTATTCATATTTTTTTTTATCTTTTCTACACTAAAATAGTATTTTAAAAATATAAAATTATAATTAATATATTTAATTATAAATGTGTATAAAAAATGATAGCTCAATAAATAATTTTTTTATATAAAATAAATTTGACTTTCTAAAAGAGGTAAGCTCTATTTTTTATTTTAAATATTTAATTTAAACAATCTAATAAAGCTATAAAAAGATATATGCCTATTTAAAATAAAAAATAAATATAAAAATGAATAATTCATTGGAAATGCTTTAACAACAGTATAATATATAAAAATTTAAACTTAATAGAAACAAACTATACTGACCTCCAAAATTTTTTATCAATATTATACGAGCAGGGTAAAAAAACAAGATTTAAACTTGCTAACAGATTTGTTTTGAGCATTTTTAATATCTCTAAATCTTAAAAATATCTATATTATATTAGATTAATTGGAATACTCTAAAAAATAATATTAAAACTATTCCAAATTCCCTTTTGATTTTTATTTTAGATCCATAAACTTTTGTAAACATTTTTATTATTTTAGTTCTCACAAATCTCAAATTCAATTTTTTTTTTCAGATTCCTTATTTATTCTAATAAAAATAATAAAATTATCTAGAATTCAAAATTGTATCTACTATCCAATAATATTGAATGTTGATTCGAATTAGGATTATTATGGAAAAAAATAAAAAAAAAATTATTATTGAATTGTCCAGACAATAACCCTAGATGTTATATAAATTACATTTTAAAAAACAGAAGAATAACATGCAATTATTGAAAACTAAAAACTACATGATTTTTTAACCTTTTATTCTTTTGTTATCGAAATATCATTTTGTAGTCGAGTTGACTCGGTTCCATCTCTGAGTCGGAGCGTGTTAGCTAGGTCTGGCAACGTGTTGTGTTGAACCATGTTCGTGTCGTATCGTTTCGTGTTCGTATTAATTTTTTTTTACTCGAACCCAATCCGTTAAGCATTCGTGTTGAACTGTATCCGTATTATGTCGTTCCGTGTTCGTATCGTGTCTACTAAGCCTAAATACATATTTAAATAATATGTTAAACTTCTTAAAAAA
>QANX01003165.1:0-21878 GCA_003254975.1 Ochetophila trinervis
TTTTATTAAATATTTTTTATTTTTGAACAAATTATATTTTTAAAGTAAATTTTACTTTTAAGAAATTTGATAATGTCTGACAGAGCTTCTAGAAGTAGACATTCTCCTTGACAATGTCTAGGCCATGTCAGTTCAACATTCATTTTAGACATTACCATTGTAGTGCATTTTTTCAAAATAATGTCTATATTTACTTATGTGACATATTAATTTTAGCAATTCACATTCCATTGGAAATGCTCTTAGAGTATCTTCAGTGAGTTTGTTAATTGCTGAAAAAATATTATCACATCATATAAATAGACAGTGTTTAAGAAAAAACTTCTCCAATGGTTATGTGCAAAACCTTTGTTAGGCTTATGTGACAAGACAAAAAATAGAAGCTGTCAAGTTTACCCTCTACTTCTAGAGGGTTTGTTAAATATGTTGACTCAAAAAAACCATTTTTTTTTATCGTTATCTTTAGCAGTTTTATTTTAATTATGAATAATTTTAATTAAATTTTTTTTTAAAAAAATTATACATTATCAATTAAATTTATTTCAAATAGTTTCTATTGGAAACTATTTTTGAATATTCACTGTCTACTAAATATACATTTTCCACTTAAGCAACAACGACTTCTATTCTACATGCCACATAGATTCAAATTTACAGTATCATTAAAGATACTCTTAGAAAGTATTTTTTCAAAATAATGTTTATATATGCCACATAACTATATATAGGCATTATTTTAAAAAAAATACTCTCCAATAAAACTGTCTATAATGAATGTTGAGCTGACGTGGCTTTGACATTATCAATGTGAATGTCTACTTTTAAAAGTTTTGTCAGACATTATCAAGTTACCAAAAAAGTAAAAATTTATTTAAAAATTTGATTTGCTCAAAAATTAAAAATACTTAATAAAATATATAATTAATTAATAATTATAAATAATTTTTGTGTACATTATTATTGAATAACAACTTTTAAATTGATTATATATTTATACCATATAAATTTAAACAATATTTATTTTCATCCTCTATATATATAATAATCTATATTATTTATTAAAAATGACGTCACAGGACTGATAATGTTGAATAAGGATATCAGAGGAAATGTAACGGAAACCACGCGCTGTAGATTTGCGTGAGAATAAATTTTATAAAAAATAAATTAAAAATAAAATAAAAAAGCAGTGGATGAAATGAACTCAAACTTTTTTTTTTAAAAATAAAGAAATTATGTATGTTTTTTAGCATTCACTTTGCTGAGGTTAGCATCATTTGTCTTTCTCATTTGGATTTAGTCTGCTCTCTGGTCCTTTTCACTCAGCAAAGTAAAAGTTTTCCATTTATTTATAATTAAAAAAAATCCAACCAGATAATATATTGATTTTGGGCTGATCAAATTTCAGCTATCATCTTATCCTAGTAGGCTAGTACAGGTCACTATTTTCAATGTTTTTTCTTTTTCTTTTTCTTTTTTAATAATTGTTTTTCCCTTTGCTAAACCGAATTCAAGCACAAAATCAGAGCAAAAAGATTAAAATAGCAACATTTACCAAACTATTAAAACAAGAAGAATAAACTACCAACCAAAATAGGATAAAAATTATTATTGGTTGATTGGGTTAAATAAAAAAACAAACTTTACTTTATGAAATACCTATTTCTATGCTAAGAAAAGGAATGGGAGAAAAATATTAAATAGAAAAAAGTTACTACTCAGTGGGTACGAGTTTAAATTTGCCATGTAAATGCCTTTAGTGGGCAACAACCTTTTTGGGTTAACCAAACACTTCTGGCTCTCTGTTTTGGCTTTCTTTTCAAAATTATTATTATTAGGAGAGATATTGTTTTTCGTAAGTGATTCAAGTAGTATAAGCTAATTCGAGGAAACCATACGACTTTATTATCAAGTATTTTTTTTTATGCGTCACAGTTTCATTACTAAAAATAGGGTAAATTTTTTTACACAAAATGGGATAGCATAATGGATGGTAACTATATTTATTTATTAGTCGTGGATTTGAATTCAAACCGATCTTTTTATTCGGATGAGAAAAATAAATCAAACCCAACAATTAATTTCATTACATTTTTATTTTCATTTTTGTGTGTTTATAATGCTGATTTGAGATTCTCAGATGGGCCAGCAAATTGAAGACAATGGAATGGGGTGTGGGGGGGTTAGTAGCTTGTAGCGTGTTTAAAGAGCGATGTGAGGTTCAAATAGAGACCAATTCATATGCTGCAAAGATATGGAAATAGATTCCAAGGCTGCGATGGTCAGCAAAAAGGTTCGTCAAAAATGCGATTGCTAAGTATTTGACAAAAGGTCAAAAACAAGCTCGCTTTGTCATATAACAATTCTATCGCCCATTCTCAAACACCCACTGCATTATCTTTGTTCACTTTTGTTTGGAAATTAATATTTTTCCAGGAAGCCCATGTTCTTCTTACATGGCAGCAGCCAAATCATGAAATACATGAAATTCAGATTATACTGGTGAGGAAAGCATTGCTTTGAGGTTTGGAGGCTTCCTGCAACAGGGGAATCTTCTTTTTCTGTAAGATTTATATATGTCCTTCTTTGGAGTCAAATCAAACTTTTAAATTTCATCTTGAAATAATAAATATATACTTATATATATATAATCAAAATTATTAAACTAATTAAAACCAATTGCTTTTTCTTTTACCGTGGACCATAATTTACCAGATTTAGGGGATGAATGTTCTTCTTCTTTGTATTTTCCAAAGAACAGCAGGGACTAAACACACACAGAGTACATTACTAAGGTGTCCTTTGATAACATAGTTGGTTTTTGATTTTTTTTTTCTATTTAGTTGTGTATGATTTGTTTACCTCAAATGTTTGTTAGGGTTACGTAATTAGAGTTTGTTAGGCATCTTAATTAAAGTCAAGGGAAGAAAAAAATGTAAAGACCAAATTGAACACAATTCTAAATTTGTTGGTATTTTGTTTTTGTTTTTTATTTTTATTTTTTTCTTCCAAATTTATAGTTGTTTAAAATATCTAACAAACTAATCAACATTAACAAACATTTGATGTTAATACAATTAGGTAGGAAAAAAACAAAAATCAACTATATTGCCAAATGACACCTAGATTTCAACTTCTTCTTTTTCCTCCTAAGAGTGATTTAGGCGGTCACAAAGTGGTGATACAAAAGCTCATACAGTAGTCACAGCAAGTGGGTTTAATTATATATACAGAAACACAAGCACAATCATGTTTCATGGTAGTGGTCCAAAACTCTTCTCTTATGGTCCTCTTATAGTTTCTTTAAGTTAGTGATAATGTGAAATCCAATGACTCTTACATGTCCTGCATTTAAATCTTCATTGAGGTCAATGCTATTGTGAAAGACCAATGATTTTAGCCATACACCAACCATATACATTCTCAATCTCCTGGTGGTACAAAGTTAAGGAATCTAAGAAAATTTAAAACAAATAAACTTATAATTAAGATCCACATTTGGCATCACAAATTCTGGTTCTTTCGTTTAATGAAGTTCACTTTATAAAAAAATAAAAATAAAAATCACAACAACACAAATAATGGTCCAAAACATCTGTATAGATTCCGAAAACCGACTAAGCTACACTTTTTTTGATGAATTTTTAATCTTACTTCTTCTCTATAAAATCTGAGATGCTAATGCCAGAAATTGATGATCTTGTTCTGACTGTATTTTTGGTGGGACTTATATTATTTAAAATTCACAGAGACATGTATCCAAGAATTGCGCTAATTATTTGATAGATGAAGACAATCAACACGATTTATGCATTATAATATAAAAGGAGGATGCTTGACAGAAGAAGATGCACGCAGCCACCAGACAACCCATTAGGGGGAGTTGTTGTACATTTTGGTTAAAAACACAGTGCATTTTCCACAATAGCATGTGACCCTGTAAACAAAATTCCATTATTAGGTGAGCTTTTTGTTGCACAAGAATGGCTTATTTTCAACCAATTATTAGGTTCACATTGAATTAGAGACCAATTATCATATTATATATATATATATATATTTTAAGATGCCGATTTAAATGCTAATCTAGATTTGTTGACGAGCCATAAAGGTAATTTTCCTATTGTAAAAGAGACAAATTCTGGCTGTAAAACTGTATACTTAGGATTCGATTTAAGATGTGCGCCCCGTTCGAATGTCAAATTAGTCTTAAAATTTAAGTTTGTATTGGTAACAATTACTTTATAGTATACCTGTCCTGCATCTTTGTTTTCAAAAGGTCATGAGAGTATATTTAAACATTAGAAGTATGATAATAAAAATAATTTTTATCTTCTTAAATTTGTTTTTAACTACAATATTTAAAAGCAGTTAAAATATGCTTTTGAATATACGTTTGTATATTCTAACTCTTTTAGATTAGGTTTCGTATAATATCAAAAGAGAAAAAGAAGATTTAAGTGTTGTATATTCTACATGATGTATACAAATAATAAGCAAAAATTCTGCATTTATTTGTTGTCGAATCAAAAAATAAAACAGAATCCAAAGTTTATGCATTATTGGGCTGCAAACTTATCTGTATTTTCAAATATTGGGCCGTTAGGACACTGTCCAAGACCTTTCATGGCTCATCATCGATTTCCATTCAAATCCTAAAATGAATAGTCATGATCATTATCCACCTGGTGACCCGACCCATTACGCAATTCTGATCTGTTGCCAACTCATCAAAATAAATAAATAAGACACACACACACACACATATATATATATATACATTTTTTGCCAACAATGAAACATAATCTAAATTTTAGATGATACAGCAAGTTTGGTATAAGTTACTGAGAAATGGCTTTTAGAGATATGAAATGCTCTTTAACTTTGCAATAAATAAATTGAAAAAGTTCCTCGTGTCTATGTGCTAGTTTTAAAAGAAGTTTCTGAGTTATCCAAAGCCTTTTCACAGAGAAGTGGAAGGGTGCTTAAGTGGGTACGGAGTGAACCATCAGTAAAAAAGAGTTTTATTTATTTATTTTTAAGGAAAAAAGAGTTTAATTAATTATTTTTTATTTCAAAATGGTATTGCAATATTATTATTATTATTATTGTGGTTTGAAGATTTTATTTCATAATCGTTGTCCATAAAAACATGCATTTATACCTATTTTGTTATATATGTGTAGCTGTCAAATGGATAGTGCTGTACAGAGTGATAAACATGTAAGAGAATTATGCTCTCAAATTCCTTAATCAATCGGATCCTGATAATAGTGTTTGGAAGACTATTTGGCATATCAAACATTGATTTCTTTATGAGCATGAACAAATCTCTTTGTCCAGTATCTTCCCTAATCTATACACAAAGCATTCATGCACAAGTTGTCAAAAGCACATTCTACTCTTTATACCAATTTCGTTTTTCATAATCAAACTGCCCACCTAATATAGATTGCTGTGTGATTAAATATAATTAGTTACTTTAATTTAGATGCCAAATCCAATACAGATTGATTAAACAATTAAAGCAAAGCTAGATTAAAGGTGGACAAAATAGAATTGGAGATCGAGTAAGATAAAGAAAAAGCTGCCCCTGTTTCATATTCTTCTTTGAAATCTGGAAATGTGAAAGCGCAATTCCTGATTCCTTAATGAAGACCTTTGTTTCCATTTTTATGTACCATTCATATTAGATTAATATATAATTTAATTATATTTTAAAAATTATTATATATTTTTATTTAATATATTTCATTTTTTATTAATATTTTTAAGTGAGATGATGTTATATTAACAGTGGACTAAAATTATTTCCTTAATTTTGGAATAATTTTGGAATTGGACCGTCGTAAGCTTATTTCCTTAATGCTCAGGTGTCGTCGCATCATTGGTTTCTCTAATCTGTTTATATTTCATATATTTTTCTAGCTTTACAATTTTAGTAGTCAATGACTCCAAAATCAAAATGTGTTTACTTCTGTATTATCTCTGACCATCTGTCTTCGCAAAGAAGCTGCGACTTGTTAAATATAAACCAAATACCATTTTATATGTGTTTAAAATGGACGGAGAACACAGGCGTCCGGCACATGTCATATGACGTCATGAAACGCATTTGTTTTTGTTTTTGTTTTTTTAAATAAATATTACATTTGTAATTATTATTTTTTTTGAAAAAACAGTAAATAAAATTCGAAAATTTATATATATATATATATAACTTGCATGCTCAAAATATAATTATGGAGGTACCTTTTTATTATATATAATTCATATGAAATTAGTAATTTTTTCGAAGAAAAATTGGTTAAATTCATTTTATGATAAACGTACAAAATTATTTTAACGAAGTAATAATTTAAGTATGTAGGTACTATAAAAATAAAATTGATACATAACCGATAGCTATCTTTATATGTATATTTTTGTTCATAATTTTAAAGAAAACATCACCGGTCTATTATTACTTAAAACATAATAGTGACATTTTTCCATCAGTGCGCTAAAAGTTTTAAATCTTAATAATATGATTTTAATAAGAGCGATAATTTCTGGCTTGCAGTCTAAATAGATAAATCGATGATATTTTTCTGATTGATCTAATCGATTTTTCTTTTAATTGATGAATACAAGAAACTATCATACGATGATATGCCTACTTATATATGTACAATTTTGCTATAAAATTTATATGTTAAAGAGTTTATAGTATTTAATATGTATGTTTTTTTTTTATCTAATATTTTTAAATGTTATAAATTTTAAAATTTATTAAAAAATGAAAAATATTTAAAAAATATAATTATATACTTAATTATTGTGTATTGTATAATATATATATATTTTAAATTCAATAGACTCAAATGCTATAAAATTCAAAAAATTAATTTTTTTTTTATTTATAGGCGAGCTTATAAAATCTAATTGTTATGCTTCGTAACAAATTTTAAAAAGTAATTAGACGGTGTAAAATATCAAATTTTTGTTAGTTCATTATGCAAAATGCCAAAAAAAAAAAAAAAATTGGGTGGAACGTGCAATATCCGATAAAGTTCATAGTACTATATTTGCATCATATTATAGACCAAATTATATATATATATAAGTTAAAATTTTACATTCCAAAATACATAAGTCTTACAAATATACAATAAATATTAAATTGCATAAATTATCTTAAAATACATGTATATGATATTATTTGCCAAATTAATATTGCCCTACTAACTTAGTCGTATACTAATACATGCTCGTTTAGTCATTTGCTCACATTTTAGTACGATGCTAATATATACTGCACAATTTTTTTGACTTAATAAGCTAACCATACACTAATATAAAATATCATAATATTAGTGCTCATCTAGTAATTTAATTTATATAAATTTTGTCATATACATGCACACTTTGATATGCATTTTGAAATATAAATTTTAAGCTTATATATGTGTGTGTGCAAAATTTAATTTATTATCTAATGCAAATATTAACAAGTTTATATTTTAAATTTTATTGAAATTGATACATTGCACTTTAACTTTTTTTAGCATTTTGTATTCAGAAATAACAAAAAAAATTAATACTTTGCATTTTATGTCTACATTTTTTAATAGTAAAAAATAATTTTGTCTCTTAAATAAATATACCTGATCAATTCTACGAGCAAAAATAAATGAAAAAATGCACTCCGCTAAAGTTTTTGTTAATTTTGAATGTAAAGTATGGAGAAAAAAAAATTATAAATGAAATATACCAACTTCTATCATGATGCAAACGGGCGAGTAGCTAAGAGCTTTATTTTGACGAAATTGAGCCCTAACTGTCCAAGAATTCAAACATTTAAAAACATCTACGTCTTTTTTGGCCTCTTTGTAAATTACGCAAATCTCCGGAACCCCTTTTAAGTTTTAAGCAATCCCTCCTTCGCATCCAAACGCTCCCTTTTGAATTTGAAAGAAGAAGAAGAATGAATCAGCAAGAACAAGCAGGCGATCTAACCCACAAATCAAACACAACCACAAACCCAGCAATACCATCAGAACCAGACAAAAACCCTCACTCCTCCGACTACGCTCCGTATCCAAAGCTCCAACCAACCGACGTCGTTCCGCCCCCACTCACCGAGACTTGGACCTCCGTCTCAATCGCTCCACAACCCCAATCGGAACCTCAAGCTCCGTCTGATCATCCACCCGCCACTCCGGCGTTCCAGGCTGAAGCCCGTGCTCCGATCGCTGCAGACAGTACTGCCACCTCGATGCCGTCGGAATCCAATCCTTACGTTTCCCCTTCTCCGGCGCCGGCGCCGGGTTCCTCCGCCAAGAGTGAGTGTTCCTTTTACCCACCTGCTGGATTTTATTTTTTATTTTTTTGTTATTCGGTTTTGGGAGTTAAAAGAATTGAAATATTTTTTTGATGTTTAATTTTGCGATCAGATAAGATGGATTCAGTGAAAGATGCTCTTGGCAAATGGGGAAAAAAGGCAGTAGAGGCTACCAAAAAGGCTGAAGACCTTGCTGGGAACATGTGGCAACACTGTGAGTACTACTCTGCTAGTTATTCTGATGTGCTCGTCGTACTTAGTTTTTCCCGTTAATTTTAATTCCATTTTTTTCTAAACTATTCTCTACCATTTGTGTGTAAAGCAATTCCATTTTGTGCATGAATAATAAGGTAATCAATTTTTTCGTTTTCCATTAATTAATAGATGGCAATGTGTGATATTACAAGTTACAAGTTTTGTTTTTGTGGAAGACTAGCTATTTTCTCATCTGAGCTCAATGTTTCAAGTCATCGGCAATAGATTTATAAGTTTATCTTTGTTGGTGTACTAAATCTTGCACCTTAAAACTATAGATGAGGCAGTGGTGGAATGTCTAGATGACAATTATTGACTATGAACCTGAAGGATTATGTAAATTTGGACCTTTTTCTAAGTGCTTCTTGTGTTTGTCAGCTATTTTTCTTTTAAAACTCCTTTGGGATTTTGTTGGCCTTAAAGATTTTTCGATTTGTGTGCATTTAGTTGGCTGTTGGTGTTAGGCTTTTGTCTATGGATTACATTTCTTTCCAACTCGTGACTTGTATACCATTTTTACTCTTTTCATTATTGTTTTCAATCATTTATATAGTTGTAATTTCTGAACCAGTTGATATTGTGATTGTGACTTTTCAAGGCTTAAAAGGTTCAAAATCTAATAGAAAACTTCCTTTTGGTTTAAATCTATGCCCTGACCTTTCCACGGATCAGTGAAAACGGGTCCTAGTTTTGCTGATGCTGCTGTGGGAAGAATAGCTCAGGGAACAAAGGTACTGGCAGAAGGTGGTTACGAAAAGATCTTTCGACAAAATTTTGAGACTGTTCCTGAGGAGCAACTTCTAAAGACATATGCCTGCTACCTATCCACATCAGCTGGTCCGGTAATGGGAACTTTATATTTATCAACAGCAAAGCTTGCATTTTGCAGTGACAATCCACTTTCCTACAAAACTGATGACCGGACTGAGTGGAGCTATTATAAGGTAGATTTTCTTTTTTTTTTCGTTTTAAAAAGTTGCAATCTTTTACTGCCCTTATTAGGAGCTACGTATTGCTTGATGCTTGAAAATGATGTTAATGTCAATTTTATTTTATTTTATTTTTATTTTTTCCTAGGAGTAAGAGTAAATTTACTGTATATATATCCTATAATATGATTATGGGTTGATGTCATATTCTAGAGATTTCATTAGCTTGTTGCTAATATTTTTATAGTTTGTTTGAGTTGGAAGAAATAGGAAAACTTTGGAATAGTATATGGAGTACTTGTGAGTTTAAATTATTAAGAAATAAAAAAAATACTTGTTGATTTTGTTTGATGTTAATTAGGCAGAAGAACTTTCAAGTTCATAATGTTTCAAAGGTTAATGGTCAATTTCGCTGCTTCACCTTTTGTGGATGAAATTGCATATTAGTTTGATTATGTGGGTGGAAGTGGAATTATGGTTTAATTGTGAATTGATGCTTATGATGGTTAACTTCGTTTTTTCTTTGGTTGCTTTTTGTACTTCTATTGTATTTCGATCCATTTGACTCATGACTATCTCTGTTTCAATGGAAATAGTTTTTTTAGGCAAAAAATTTATCAAAAGTTTATTTCAATGAATTATGTTTGTTTCTAATTACCGTATACCCTTCTTTATTAATTTTAATTTTAGAACTTTGTTGAAGATATGTTTATGGTCCTTTTTATCTCTGAGATTCAAAGTAATTTAGTTTAAATAGATCATTATTACTTTCCCATTTTTAACTTCTTTCAATACTTAATTTTTGTGATGCTGCTTAATGAAGCATTGGTATAAATCAGTAGATACAGTGCACCTTTTGTATATGTGCATGTTAACATTCTATGTCTGAACACACAAACACACACATGTTGCATGTTGTTGAGTGCTTGTATTGGGTGTATTTACCACATGTGCTTTTCCATGTATGTTACTGCATTTTGCTTTCCCGTGCACTTGCAATATCAATGGACATGTTGTAGTGCAAATTTGCAAATGAATGCCGTTTTGTTATCAGTAACCTAAATCAAGTAACAAATGTCTTTTTCGCTTTCATATATTAGAATATTCTATCTAATGTCTTAAAGTTATCTTGCTTCTCCTTTCTGTCATAGGTGGTTATTCCATTGCATCAGCTTAAGGCTGTTAATCCATCAACCAGCAAAGTCAATCCATCAGAAAAGTATATACAGGTTATTTCTATTGACAACCATGAATTTTGGTTTATGGGTTTTGTACACTATGATAGTGCTGCGAAAAATCTTCAAGAAGCATTGCAACCCCGCAGCTTGTGATAAATGATAAGCATTATGCCAAACTTCCGCTGTGTTATAGAAAAAACTTCATCATACTACCTACCAAAGCTGTGTTCCTGTGCTGGATGAGGAAAACTGGAGTTATTATCTCCGTGTTCCATGCCGTTCTGGTTTGTGGAACTGCAGTGATATTCTTTATTCCATCTAGATCTCATAGATTTTTATTTTCATGTTGTGAAATTTGGGGTGATCGAATGGAACAGTGTATTGAGCTGTTAGTGACATTTGTGATTACATATATTTGTTTTTGACTTGGTAATGTAGTTTTACTTGTCTCTAAATAATTTAAGTGTGTATTCTGGTTGGTGATAAAAGATTTGAGCTGTTTATGGCACATGTCCCTTTTTATTCGATTACATTAGCCACTGGATATATTTTATGATGACATTTAGTTTGTGATCGTCAGGTTCATAAGATTTTCAGGCTCACTCACACAGCATGATATAAAAACCTGCAAGACACTGTTTGCGTGTGGAGCATGATGTTGCTTTGGTGTAGATATGGCAACAGTTTAGTTTTCATTCTGTCGTAAAAGTTACTATAGCTTTCTGGTTTATCTCATGCACATTTTTTAGGATTAGAACGATTGAATCAAAACGATTTTGCTTATTGATAAATAGTAACTATTTTAGAAATTCATAAATTAAAATTGTTTTAAAAAAGAAAGAAAGAATATTGAAAACAAAAAACTCAGTTGACAATTGTTTTTTGTTTTTTATTTTATGGTTTTTTGTTTTATAAAATATAGTTAGTAAACCAAAAACTATAATCTAATACCAACTTGAAATTATCTTATAAACTAGAAAGCAATCCACGTAACTTATTAAAGCTTGTCTTTCAGATGATGAAACAGAACTTTGTCGGAGGGGATTCTTTAAAATTTAGAAGTAAGATATCCAACTCCTTATGGGCTCAACTCAAAGATAGAGCTGACCCATATATATATATTTCTTCTCCAAAAATAAAGGCGGATCAAAGTTTAGGCCCAACTACCAGCAAGCGATCAATGGAAATGAACTGAAATGTTAATGACAAAACAATACAAAATATTCACTCTCTAATAACCAACTCTTTTTCAGATATGTTGTTACTTCGTTCTAATATTTGCATCGGAAAAAAAGAAAAAAAATGCTTTCCTATGATTATAATATTTTGGCTATCGGTTGTTGTTTGACATTAGATATATCCATAAAAAAATGCCCAAGGAGTTTTCTGCAAAACAACTCAACTGACATGCCATTGAGTTCTATGTAAGAAACAGAATCCTAGTGGTAGCTTTTATTTTATTTTTGTTATGTATTGGTAGTATTTTTAATTCGTTTACTTTTATTTTTCATTTCGGAAATTATCAATTTTGACTGCAGGAATATTAGCGAAAGTGGAGGCAGGTAGAGGTGGAGAAGGAGTGTATATGTTATTTTTATTTTTTTTTCAACGTAGAAAGTATTTTTTGGTTATTTTGATCAGTTTGGAAGACTCTGAAGAGACTTGGGTTGAATGTCATATCATTAGATGGGTAGAACTTGGATCATCACCGAAAGGCAAAAGCCCTAATTTATTAGGAACGTCCTCAGTCTGAATGTCCTTTCCTTTGTTTCCTTGGCTGCAAAAGAATAGTAGGGGATCAATTAAATACTCAAGAAAACTCTTACCATTTTATAACTCATAAGAATAGTAAGGCTTTAAAAGTCCAATCATAAAGTTCAAATTGGTAGAGTGCATGGCAAAAATCATTAACCTTTTACACGCATGAAATTAGACATTTATACATATATATATATATGCACATAACTATTTTTCTACGAACTATCTTATTTATAATGGATTATACAATAACATAGTAAGTTATATGAGTTTAAAATATAATTTAAGATATCTTATAAATATACATGTATATATATATATATCTAAAAGAAGTTTAATTTTTAAAATTAAATATTTTTGAGAAGCTATTTTTTTGCTGGTTTTAATTAAAAAAATTACTTTTGAGTTTTAAAAGTCAAAAATTAATTTTTGGTTCTATTTGAAAGAGCTTTTAAAAAGCTTAAAAACTGTTTTTGAAAATGTTTAAAATTTTTTTAAAAAGTAATTTAGGTCTCCAAAAACTTTTTTAACCGAAATTAATAATTTTTTTTTGAAAAAGCAAAAAAAAAGTAAAAATAAAGGCATAAACTATGTCAAATGAAACTTTCATAAACCATTTCAAACACATTCTTAGACAACCAGACAAATATAATATGCAGTATAAATGCATCTCTTGTATGATAAATGAGTACATACATTTTGACTTGAAAATTTATTGGTTTTTGGTTGTTTTCTAACCCTTTAAAATTTAATTTTTTTTTTTTTTGGGTGAAATAACCATTTAAAATTATGGAGGCACGTAAAAATGTCAGTCCATATAAAGAAACATATGATTGTGACTTACCCTTAAAAATATCAAACTCACTCTATTCTAGCATCTTACTCTTGTACTCTTATACATGATTTGGAATTCGGAGTAGTAATTAGTAGTAGTCCTATTTCCTTTCTTTATTTACTTTTTCTCCAAACTAGTACACCACACCATGTGTCTAAAGCTTTATATCTTTCTTCCATGGCTGCGACATTATGCCATGCGATGCTTGAACGCTTCAATACGTTCTCATTTCTCATGATGTGAAACCATTTCGTGCATGTGTAATATTTTAATGTTTGAAATTAAGAAAAAAGATTTGAGGGTGTGTCATATTATAGAAGACAAGAAAGAAATGATATAGATTTAATATATAAAATAGGCGTAACATCAGTCCCGTTTGTGTATTAGCTGTAATGTCAGTCGCATTTGTGTTTTTTGCTTTGGACAGAGCCCCACACGTTGTTAATGCTACAAAATAACGCAACAAATACATGAACTAATTCATCAAACTTTACATCATTTTCCCGACAGCTTTCAAATACTCTCTCCTTTTCTTTACCAGTTGACATTTCACAACTACTTTATTAAAAAATATATTTATATATCATACGTGAGATATATTCTTCTCGGAACTATCTAATATCGGGCTAGAGATATGATTACAGGGTGGTAATTAAGCAATTAGGATTGCCACATCCCAAACTATTGATTTTTACTTTCAAATTCATTAATCCACATAATATCATTTATATTGACTCACCACATCAAGCCTTTTCATATACTTCTTGAACTGTACTATAGACACATGTTTACTTTTAGAACATTTCCAATGGAACGTGGATTGCTAAAATTAACATGCCAAATAAGTAAATGTAGACATTGTTTTGAAAAAATGTGCTCCAATGGTAATGTCTATAATGAATGTGGAGTTGACATGTACTAGACATTGTCAAGGTGAGTGTCTATTTATGAAGGCTCTGTTAGACATTGTCAAGTTTCTAAAATAATAAAATTTTCTTTAAAAATTTAATTTGTTCAAAAACTAAAAATACTTAAATAAAATTTATAATTAATTAATAACCATAAATAACTTTTGTGCACATTACTATTTGAGAATAAATTTTAAATTGAATGTGCATTTATGCTATATAAATTTAGACAATGTCTATTTTTATGCCACATATATAGCCATCAACGTTCACTATTGGAGATGCTCTTAGTTTGATTTTAGAAAAGTGTGAAAAAAGCTTTAATATACTATAAAAGGAAATCATGCTAATATATACACACACGCAATTACTAATTAAAACCAAGAGAAAAAAGATTTAGATCAGTTACTATATATTGGAGCATGGAGAAGGATGGGTCGATATATTAGGCGGAATAAGGATGTTTTGGCTAATAATTATTGGAGCTTCGTGGCTTGGTAGCTCAATTTTTTTATTTTTTATTTTTTATTTTTGATAATTAATGCTGCATTATTAAGCACACAAAAAAAGAAGCTTACAATACAGCACTTAAAATGTCCACCGCCACTTTGGCTAATAATCGACTGAGAAAAAAACAATTACAAATATTATAACAAAAAGTAATAACTGAATGGTTCAGAAAATTGTACAAGGTGGATCTGTTAAAAGCACACAGGCAGCTAAAAAACTTCTGGCTATAAATATTTTCAAATGGACCTGCAATAATAATAATGGGTCTGTACTCTGTAGTAGTAGAGCCAGTATATATGGACTGGTGCCAAAACTCCTCAGAATCATTTAACATGTCTTTACACTGTATATGTACATTTATACATGTATATATATATATATGAACGAGGCACATTAAATCTATTATATATATATATGTGTGTGTGTGTGTGTGTTTTTTGATGAATAATACATATATGTAGTGTGATCAGTGAGTGACATATACTTTGTGACCCTACAGTGGCAAAAGGACTGTCTCTAAGCTTGTAGCTTCGAGTTGAAAAGGATTTACATATACAAGGGCAATAACACCATAAATTTAATGTACCGTATTATTTCATATGTATATAGGGATTTGATACGGCAAGAAGAATCTTTGTGAAGAATTTATATAACGGTACTTTATATGTCAATCCACATTATTTAACCAATATTAATCCCTCATATATATGGAGTTTAATCATTATCAATTCCTCTTATATTATGAGAGCTAGGGAGCTGATGCTGACCAACCTATATATATTTTACCACATCCACATGATCAGTTGATCATCATCCAAATCCAAAATAAATCCAAAATATAACTAATGCTAGCTTTTCCACAATTTACTTTCCAATTCAAGAGAGGAAATTATCCAGTCGTCTTTTTTTTTCTTTTTTCTTTTTTTTTTTGGGGGCTGGTGGGTGTGATTAATTTCAATATTCCATCAATATTAATGAGATTTTCTTGTTACAAAATTTTCTAATATATTTTATACATTGTTTCTAAAAACCTTTATATATGTTAAGTTCTTTTTTAAACACATTAATTAATTAACAGCAGTCCTCTCAAATACTGTGGTTCACAATTTTTTTTCATTTTAAATTATTATTGACTGCATAATTATAACGTCATCGCTCACAGATTCTATGGTACGTACCGCATCTGCGCATCATAATGCCAATTGATAATTTTTTATTTTTTTAAAAAAAGATAATTAATTTGATGTTCATCACGATGGAGCTGTGCATAACTGCATTATTCTCTATATATGGAGGGAGGTCTCTTGCTGCCTTTTTGCCTTTCAATGTTTTAAATTGCATCTCTGCTGAGAGGCCCCCTGCCTCCTTTGCTTTGTAAGCTGCTTGCAGCTGTTTTTTTGTGCTTTATATAGCAGTTTCATTCACCAAAAAAAATACATTCTATCCAAAAATTATTTGGAAAAACGCCTATTCAAATGTGTTAAGTTCCCAAACATAAAAATCCTGAATATATAATAAAATTTTCTTTTATATATTTATAAAAGAGTAATAGTAATACTTAAAAGAGTAAAAGGAAGAACATTAGTGAAGAGAATGAAAAACCTAGCTTCCTGAAAATAATTAATTATCTAGAGCTGACAATTTAAATTATGACACAATAATATGCTTTTTTAATTAATTTATTAATTTTAATACGATTAATATAATTATAAATTAGTTATTAATAAGTTAACCCGTTTTAATTTAAAATTTACATAAATTAAAATGAATAAATTAATTTAATCAATAAAAAATTAAAATTAAATTAAAATTTTATATAAATAGATTAAATACTTCAACCTATTTAACAAATAAATAAATAAATATAGAATAAAATTAAAAAAATTTAACACTGTTAATAAACGAATTAATATGAACACAACCTGCGGATGCCAATTGCAACCTCTACTTAAACCAAGGGGATGACAAGTGTCAGTCAGTCCCAAAAGTACTTGAAGGCCGTGGTTTCCTCCATAACAATCAGCAGTACTCTTAACTAAGTAGTTGAATCTCTCTCTCTCTCTCTCTCTATATATATATATATATATATATATGTATGTATAGCTTTCTGGATATTGTTTGGGTGATCCAAAAGTTAACTGTTAAAGTTATCTAATTAATCCACATCGCATTGGAACCCATTTAAATGTGTCAAATTTCTACCTTGTTGTGACAGATTAATCGTGGGGTATATATATAAGAAAATTTTACAAGGAATATCTTTTCATTTTATTAAAATAAAAATTATCACTAAAAATATATTTTTAATAACAAATATGAAAATATTGTCATTGATAATTTATTTTTAGTGACAATGTTTTTAAATTTGTTACTAAAAATATACTTTTAATGAAATTTTTTATTTTGGACATGCTCATTGTAGAATTACTCTATATATATATATACATTTTAAAAGTACTATTTATTTTAAATAGAATAATTTTTAAAATAAAAAATATTTTGATAATTTTTTAAAAAATAAAGAGTTAAATTTTTTATCTACTCCAATGACACTTTTTATAATCACTATTCATTTTACATTTTTCAATAAACAATTATAATTCATATTTTTTATTCATTTTTCATAATTTCTAAACCAAAATAGTATTAAAAAAATTAAAATATAAAATTAAAATTAATATATTTAATAATAAATGTCTATAAAAAATTATAGAGCAATAAATAAAATTTCATATGGAAAATGAGTTTGGCTCTTTATATTTGAAGAGCTAAAATTTACTCTTCATTTTAATTTGTTATTTTAAAAAGTTCATTGAAATTATAAAAAATAATTAAAATAAAAATTTTAAAAAAATCCATTTGAAATTATCTTATTAACATATTTTGAAGAGCCTAGCTAATTTGGAAAGGAACACCTTTCTCATGATTCAGCCAAAATTATACATTAAAAAAAAAAGCATTCGGGAATGTTGTTTTAGAAAGAAAAGTGAGGAAGAGGATAAAGCTATGATACTACTGACTTTGAAAACTTACAGTCTCCGTCTTCATGATCACATATCACTTTTATTTCTTATAACACTGAACTAGAAACCAAGATTATTGATACAAATTAATGGACTTTTTTTTATTTTATGTAAATTAAATATCATTTAGGAATTAAAGAATAATAATGAAAACGATAAAAGCAGCTTCACCCTCATTGATAAGATTCTTCAATTTCCTTAATGGTTGCTCTTCAAATCAACCACTATGAATTAAAGCTTCATTTTATACATTAAATTAACATCTTAAAATCTTTTAAGGAAGAAAACGGGAATAAAAAAAGATAACAATATGAAAGAAGAACAAATAAAAACAATATAGAAAATTCCATTGGAAAGTGTAAAATGCATGCCATAATTTCGTGGCCATAAAATATACGTATTATTTCTTACAAAACTGCGGTGCAATTAATATAATAGCGTGCTTCATTATAATTATATGGCTTTGAATGAGTTTATATCACACAGTTTTTATTATTTGTAAAAACATTCACATTCATTGTTCTGAGAAGGAAAAACAAGATAAGAAGGAAGAAGATGAAGGATACACACAGAGGAAAAGCATAAAAAGCAAAGAGAAAGGACAGGAAATCAAGTCAGTGATTAAGACAGAAGATTGTAGGTTAGAGAGTGAAATTGGAGCATTTAATTTTGGACGAGGTATCTCCCAAAAATAAAAATAAAACCAAATCCCAAAAAATAAAAAATAAAATAAAAATAGTTAAAGCTTGTTGTAACTTTTGATTTTGATTATATTTTATTTTTATTTTTTTAAAATTGCTTTTAAATAAGTTAATTTTTCAGATATATTTTTAAAAAATTATCTAAATATTTTCANTTAAAAAATTATCTAAATATTTTCAAAAACATTTTTTAAGCTCTATAAACTACTTTTTAACTTCTAAAAAACTATGAAAAACAGGATCGAATATACTTATTCATGAAACAAAATAAAAATAAAAAAGTCAATATATTCGAGACTCATGTCCCCAATTCCTGAACCGAAGAAAGCACATCTGTCCTCTCTATTCGATTTTGAGGTTTCATTAATAATCTTCATGAAACTCTCCAGAACGTTAATGGAGAGAGAGCGAATTCAATATGTGAGAGAAGACATTCTCAAAGCCAAAGCGGTGAAAATGGAAGAAAAGAGAACGATGAGAAATTAACAGACAATGAAAAATGTTATTTAAAATAAAATAAAATTTATTAACACAAAATACAATGCAGGTGTGCACGGAGTAATAAAATTTCCTGTTAGATGTTTCTTCGTCGGCGTAGATAACTGATAGTAATACACGAACCAATCAATTATAATAGCAGTGCATTTTTGGGGCAGCTTCAAGGCAAAAACAATTATACACAAAATGCAATCGAAACTAAACAAAACTAAGTAGGTAGGTTTCCAATATATATCAAGCTCTAAATCAAATTTAAGAGTGCAGTCAGAAAAAGAACAAAGCAAAATGGCTCATCCTACATTGATAACTGACAATAAAGATAAACTGAACAATAAATTATTAAAATGAAATTCCAGAGAAGCAAAAATAGTAGAAACCCAAAGTGAAAAAGAAAAAGAAGTAAGAAACCTAGTTAGATCACGGAGTAGCTAGCGATGTAAATTCACAATAGAATTTTTTTTCTTTTGTACACTCCAATTTTGTGTTTATTTGGGTAAACTAACCAGGAGTTGATGGAAAAGTGAGAGAGAAGAAAGAGAATAAGAAATGTCTTGAATAACCCCCCTCCCCCAAATTAAAGTTAAATGTTAGGGTTTCTTACCAAGAGTGTGCTTATTGTTGTGCATCCAAACCTTAAGAACTTGCCGACTCACACGAGTCTCAGCACAGAAGTGCTCCACGGCGGCTTCATCTTGTTTCTGAACCTTCCATCCCAGCTTCTCGGAAAATTCAAGCAACTTCTCCTTTTGGTGTTGCGTAAATTTAGTCCGAAATCTCTTCTTCAATCCGCTTCCGCTTCCGCTTCCACCTCCACCGCTACTGCTGGGATTCGAAACGTCCTCTCCATCTTCCCTGCTATGTCCTCCGCCGCCGCCGGAAACTGCCGGAAGCGCCAGAGGACGGTGATGGTGAGCCGGAGTGAAGTGGAGGTACCCCGACGGCGGTGGCGGAGAGCGATAGTACGGTGAGAACTGGTGCGGATGGTGGTGGTAACTGATCTGTTCGCCGCCATCCGTTTCTTTCCGGTGGAAATTCCGGTGGCAGTTACAGGCTGCACATTTGAGGGCGTCCAGAGTCCCTTCTTCTCCGGCAGCCATGAACTCGCCGCAACCGTCGACTGCGTGACCGCCGATTCCGACGGCATGGTTTTTGAGGCACTCTCTGTACTTGACGGAGGTGGCCGTTGAGCTTTTCCTTGCTGATGAAACACCTTCTCCTCCTCCGATTCTGGTCCGTGTTGCGGTGTTTCCGAGCGAGTCGTAGCCTGGAGGGGCAATCGGAATCTCCATTTCCTCATCTTGTTCTTCGTGTTCGTCGAATTCCATTTCCTAATCTTTTCCTTTATCTTTTTTTTTACTCTCTCTCCCTCTCTGTGATGACGAAGATCTACATGGTCACTCGCCCAAACCCGATCAGCAAAGAGACACTACTTCCACTGTTTTTTTTGTTTTTTGTTTTTTGTTTTTTGTTTTTTTTTTATCTCTCGCTCTCTATTTGATACTAATTATATATTTCATTGTAAATTTAATTTAATTGTTCTATATATATAATATTTTGTTTGAGTTTTTAAGGCTAAGAGAGGAGAAGATAAGAAGAGTTGGAGAATGTGGCCATCAATTCTCGGCTCGTAGAAAAGAGGGTGTCTTATTCTTACTTTCCATTTTGTGAAAAGTCTCTTACCTAATCCTTTTTCTCCTCCTCTTCTCACCCCTAACTCACACCTATCTTGCTTTTACTGTAAATAATTGTTCTTTTTACCATTTTTTTCACAGCTTAATTAATTTTTACCATGACTGTTTGTTGCTCCACTATTTTTCTGATTTTTCTTTTTTGTTTCTTTTTTAAAATAAAGGTGCTGAGGAAGAAGTCATATTCCTGTTTTTTTCTTTTTTTTGTATGTGGTAAAAAAGTAGGAGAAACTGCAAACTCCTCGATAATACCAGAAGCAAAAAAAAGAAAAAAATGGCAGAGAAAGAGAGAGAGTGATAACGTGTATTATCAAAAAAATGACGTAGCAAGGGTGTTTGGGAGCAAGGGATAAGTTAAACCTGATTATTATCTCCATAGGTAGAGGAACAAAAACCCACTCAAAGTTTCACTGTCACAGCACTATCCAAAAATCCGAAAAAATGAAAAGAAAAAAGAGACCATCTATATTAATCATACATTGGTCCTCAGGAAGCTGCGAATAATAATCGCTAACTATATATATAATTTGGAACGTTTTCAGACATTCCATTTAAACTTCCTAGATTAACATATATAAAATTTTCATATACTACACGCGGTCGTCCAAATTGGGATTAACCATGAAGTTAAACTATTAGTAAAATGTAATATTTGACTAAATTATAAATGAATGTAGAATAAAACATAGAAAAGTGAAGAAAAGCATGACAACCTAGTGATGTGATTGTTATTCTTTAAGTGCAATAATTTTGTGTAACAAAATCCATCAAGTAGATCGAGCAGTGTGTGTGTGTGTGTTATGTTGAAGGTACGAAAAGTTGCTATGAATTCATAATGGAAAGAGAATGTGTGGACAAAAATAAGGAGGGGGTACTTTGGGGTGGTGCTTGGTGCCAAATGTAGGAAAGAAAAGGGAATTTGGGTGTGCAAAATTGTGCTTCATAAAATGGCAGCAACAAGTGGGGGAGAGAGAGAGCTTCACAAAAAAAAGGTGAGGGAGAGAGAGCTAAACATGTGCAATCCGATTCAATCTTTAACTCTCTCAAAAATTAAATTGTCGGCATCTATGGGATTTCAAACTCCCTACGTGCCCTCCATCTCCGACATTATATGACGTCCTCTTACCCTCTACCATCTCACCCATTTTTTTTTCTCTTTAATTTAATGGTCTTGTTATGGTGAGGACAACTTCATACATGTAGAGTGGACTTTCTACCAACTTTACCTTCATGTAGAGGATTACTTGGAGCTAGGGTTTATGAGAAAATGTA
>QANX01003167.1:2318-22327 GCA_003254975.1 Ochetophila trinervis
ATATATATATATATGTAAATGCATGAATATATACATATATTTTATGGTTTTGCAATATATTCAAAGGTTATATAATTAAGAAATATATTTTGTGATTAAATAATTTTTACAAGTATATATATATATATATAGATTGATATATATATATTACATTGTTATTTCTTTTGGAATAAATACATACATATTTATACATATGTTTAAAAGAATGTTTTAATTATGAATTTAAAGTAAGTATTTATAAATGTGATTATTTTGTGTGAATTCATAAATGCATGACACCTATGTGGTGACTACTTGGGTGATGAGTATGCCGCTGAGTAGGGTGTAACAAGGTTGGTGACTACTTGGGCGATGATTATGCCGCCGGATAGGGATGTTTGACATTGGATATACTTAGGCGATGGTTCATGCTGCCAAGTGATTGGGCGATGGTTTATACCGCCATATTATTTATACTTGTGCGATGGTTCATGCCGCCAAGTGATTGGGTGATGGTTTATACCGCCATATTATTTATGCTTGTGCGATGGTTATGCCGCCAAGCTGAGATTATAAATTGCATATATGTGTGAATATATGAAGGGACAATGGTTTTCATATAAATTGTTATTAACCGCCCGGTATATATATGTTCTGTGACTTTTCATTGAACGTCCCTCATATATTTGGTTGCATTAATAGTGTGTGCTGTTTTATATTTCAAGACATTTTGACATAAATAAATATATTAATTATGTAACATATATATATATACATATAAATATATGAATATTTTGGAAATTTGGAAGATGAACTACTTTCAAAAGAGATTGCATGCACAAACCAATTTTTATATACGTTATATATGGAAGAAAATATTATTTTCCTATTTAGTTTCTACTCACTGAATATGCAAGTACTCACCCCACCAAAAAAATTCTTAATAATGTTTTAGGTAGTTCTTGGATTATTAGTCGTGCTACTGTTGCTAGTTAATGCAGGAGGAGCGAGTTAGAGGTAGTAGTGGCATAGTTAGATTATGCAAGTTTATATGTTAGTTGAGTAGCAAACTGTAATATGCTAGAGATATATTGTGTAATCCAATTTTAATATATATGTTATGGAGATTATGTATATGGTTGTATTTCTAAGAAATTATTAGATTGTTGTGAAATATTGTCTGGACATGCAGGTACATGTAAATAATTTGGAGAATGTTATAAATACAAACAAAACTCTGCCGAAATTTTTATTAAAATTTCTGGCATTTAAGAGTTTGGGTTGTGAAACTGTTAATTATGTAGTTGTTGACTGTTTAGGGACTTAATCAGAGTGATTAAGTCCTGCATGCAAGACTTGGGTAGTGCGGGTCCTATCATAAAGTGAATTTATTTTTTTCTCAGGTGGTTCAATTTTTATGATGTCTAATTCCAACATGCATGAAGATGTTAAAATAGAGAAAAAACAAATTGAAGAAGAAGAGATGGAAGACGAAGAGAACGACAAAGAATGCTATGAAACCATTAGGTGTTTATTGATATCCTTAATAACAATTATTTATAAGCTAAATGAGCTTATAGATTATATGTATAATAATCGTGTCCAACGTTCTTTATCTAGGCGACCAAAAACCTTAATTGGATTTGATTATGTACACAAAATATTGGAAGATAATCCGGCAAACTTTCGACAAGTTTATAGAATGTATCCTAATGTGTTTCTAAAGCTATGCACTATCATTAGAGAAAAAACATTCTTACATGACACTAAATTTATTTGTATTGAGGAGATGCTTGAGCATTTTTACTCACAATCGGTCTAAATTCTCGATATTGTGTGATTCGAGAAACATTTTCTCGATCACTTTTTACTACCAACAAAAATTTCAATAGAGTTTTGAAAGCATTGAACATAATTGCAGTAGATATGATGGCCAAACCTAGATCGTCAGCATGAGAAAAAATTAGATAAAGTATAAAATTTATCCTTATTTTAAAGTAAGTGACTGAAGCTATTATGATTAATTATTATTGTTATTATTATTGTTGTTGTTGTTGTTATTTAATTATTTTATTACAGGATTGCATTGGAAATATTGACGACGTGCATATTCCAGCAATGGTACGTGAACGTGATACAAGCAGTTATTGTAATCGTCATCGAATAATTTTGCAAAATGTATCAGTAGCTTGCAAGTTTGATTTGTAATTTATGTATGTGCTTAGTGGGTAGGATGGATCTGCTCATGATTCAAAAGTGTTAAATGATGCTTTATCAAGGAACAAAGGACTTAAAGTACCACAAGGTTTTTTTCCTTTTTTTTTCCACCTATTTCTATTGCATTATTTTTTTTGTACACTTATTTGTTTTAACGTTCATTTTTTATTTCTTAAGTATACAAAAAAAAAAAATGCTTACTAATTGTACAAATATAATTGTTTGTTTAGGCAAATATTTTTTGGTAGATTGTGCGTTTCCTAATTGACGTCAATTCTTAGCTCCTTTTCTAGGTGTTCGATATCATCTTCAAGAATTTTCTAGTCTAGGTCGTGATCTTGAAACGGCAAATGAGTTGTTCAATCTTCGTCATGCTTCTTTGAAAAATGTAATTGAGAGGATATTTGGCATATTCAAATCACGATTCACAATTTTCAAGTCAGCTAATCCTTTTCCATTTGATACACAGGAAAAATTAGTGTTAGCTTGTGCAGGATTACACAACTGTCTTCGTAAAGAGTGTCGTTCTGATGAATTTCTAGCCGATCTAGATAATGAAAATTTATCGTCTCCACCAGTAATGGTTAATCAAGACGACAATTTTGAACCTACTTATGAGACTCAAATGCAACAAAGAGAGCATGCTAATGAATGAAGGGTTGATATAGCTACTAGTAAATGGAATAATGCTGAAATTATTAATAGTGGTCGAAATTAGATATTTTACTTTTTTCATTAAATATTTTTGGTATTTTATGAACATCATACATTTTCTTTTGAATTAAATTTTTTTGTCTTCATATTTTGATAATTTATTTGTTAATCTAATAGTCACTATTATATTAAAGTATTTATAAATATGAATAGTAAAAATAAAAAAGTTTATAAAAGTCATTTAAAATTTATGAAAGTTTTTTAAAAAAAATTTATAAAAGTCACTCAAAGTCATCAATACTTTTATAAAGTCTACAAAATTTTATTAAAGTCTACCAAAGTCTATAGTTAAAAAAAGTCAGTAAAACTTTTTAAAAGTCTTAATTGAATACACCACCCTAAATCTTCATTTAGAGCTTTCCATATTACGCCATCCAACTCCCAGGCTTGAGATTAGGCAAATTAACCATCCCAAGCTTGGACAAGCAATCTCGATGTTGACTTGAAAGTAACACTTTAGTGAAAACATCAGCAAGTTGGTTCTGAAAAGGCAAATAAGAAAGTTGAAGAAGACCTTCAATTACTTTGTCATGAGTGAAATGACAGTGCAATTCGATGTGCTTGGTTTTTTCATGAAATATAGGATTTTTTGTTATATGAATTGCACTTTGGTTGTCACAATACAATGACACAGGTTTCAAATTTGTAACACCAAGCTCATCAAGTAAATGAAGTAACCAAGTAACTTCAGAAGCTGCTTGGGACATAGCTCGATACTCAGCCTCAGCTGAAGACTTAGAACAGTCCTTTGTTTCTTTGATTTCCAACTAACAGGAGAATTACCTAGTAAAAGCAAGTAACCACTAACAGATCGTCAAGTGAAAGGGCATGAGGCCCAATCAGAATCAGTGAAAGCTTGTAAAGAAAGAGTATCACTAGCTTTTAACAAAATGCCTTGGCCAACAGTATCCTTTAGATACTTCAAAACATGAAGAATGGCTTTATGATGCACATCTCTAGGACTTTGCATAAACTGACTCAAATGTTGCACTGTGTAGCTCAAGTCAGGTCGAGTATGAGTCAACAAATTGAGCTTACCAATGATTGTGCGATAGAGAGTAGGATCATCCATTAATGTACCACTATCAGGGGAAAGCTTGAGATTCAAAGGAAGAGGTGTAACCACAGGAGACCAGCTATCTTCAGCATAAGCTTGAAGCAACTCAATAGTAAATTTGCGTTGAGTTAAAACAACACCTGCTGTGGTATAGGAAACTTAAAACCCCAAGAAATAGCTAAGCTGGCCTAAATCCTTGATTCCAAAAGTAGCACCAAGATGTGCTTTAATAGACTGAATCTCAAGAGAATTAGAACCAGTGACAAGAATATCATCCACATACACAACAATGATAGTGATATGACAATCAACCTTTTTTAGAAACAAAGAATAATCATTCTTTGATTGAACATATCCCATGTGCTTTAATTCATCACTAAGCCTTGCAAACTATTGGCGAGATGCTTGTTTAAGGCCATACAAAGATTTTTAGAGATGACAAACCTGATTATCAGAATTAGGAACACCAGAAGGCATCTTCATATGTAAACTTTCTCATTTAGCTCACCATGGAAGAAAGCATTGTTCACATGCAATTGAAACAAACCCCAATTTCTTGAGGCAGCAACTGCAATAATTGTTCTAATGGTAGATATTTTTACAACAGGAGAGAAAGTCTCAGAAAAATCAATAACCTTTTGTTGTGTAAAGCCCTTAGCCACCAACCTTGCTTTATATCTCTCTAAGCTGCCATCTGCTTTTAATTTGACTCGATGAACATCCAATTGGTTTCTTGCCCTTAGGTAATGAAACAACATTTCGAGTATGATTAGTAGTTAAAGCATCAAGTTCCTTTTTCATTGCATTAATCCAGTTTGGATCATTAGAAGCTTGAGCATAAGAATAGGGTTTAGTGTATGTAAGAGATTGAGTAATAATTTGTAGTGAAGAAAGAGGAAAATGGTCAAAAGAAACCAGATTGCACCAATGTGAATGAGTGGAAGACAAAGAGGCAAAAACATTGGTGCAAATATAATCTTGTAAGTAGGCAGGTGGTTTATGGACACGAGTAGATTGTTTAGTAGGTTGTGGTGGGCTAGATATAATAGGTGAATGTGAATGACTTGGAGGAGAAGAAAAAGAAGTTGTGGAAGGTGGAAATGAAGAATTACTTGAGGAATAAGGAAAAACAACAAAATCAGAAGGATAAATGAATTGAGTGAAATCTGAAATAGGGAAAGGAAGTGGTGAAGAAGAATCAAAATCAAGATGATGAAAAGGAAAATATGACTCAAAGAAAGTGACATCTCTAGAAATAAGAACTTGCTTTGTGTCAAGATTTAGAACTTTATATGCTTTTTGATTATAAGCATATCCAAGAAAAACACTAGGAACTGCTCGAGGTTGAAATTTATGCCTTTGTCGTTTTAAAGTAGAGACAAAACAAAGACATCCAAAGGATTTTAAATGTGTGTAACTAGGTATGTGGCCAAAAAGAATCTCATGGGGTGTAAGATTGTGTAAGACTGAAGTTGGGAATTGGTTTATGAGATATGTGGCAGTGAGAACACACTCATTCCAATAAGATATATGTACTTTGGATTGGAAATATAAGGCTTGAGCAGTTTCTAGAAGGTGTTTATGTTTTTTTTCCACCACCTCATTTTGATGGGGTGTGTCCACACAACTAGTTTGATAAAATGCATAAAAAGCATTGGCTGCAGTATCTTTAAACTCTAATGCATTGTCTGTTCTTATAATCTTGACACCAACATGGAATTGTGTTTGAACATATGAAACAAAATATTTCAAGATGGAAAGAAAATTGCTTTTATGAGTCAAAAAATGAGTCCAAGTGGCTCTTGAGTAATCATCAACAATGGTTAAGAAATATCTATAACCATTGTAAGAGACATGTTGAAAGGGTCCCTAAGTATCCACATGAATCAATTCAAATATGCTAGAAGTACGAATAGAACTCATTGGAAAGGATTTTCTATTCATTTTAGCAAGTGGACAAATTTTGCAAACAGAAGTAGATTGCAAATTACAAGAAATGTCATGTATACATCTCATTGTATCAAAAGATTAATGCCCTAAATGATAATGCCATAAATCTGGCTTATTTAATTGTTTAGAAGCATTGAAAGTACATGAAGTAGAAACAGTAATGGGTAAATCAATTGAATGAGAAGTAGAAGGGAAAGCCGAATGAAATTTGGTGGCAGCAGCAAGCAAAGGAAATTTGCCACGACCAAAATTTTTGAAAGAGTGTTGATCAACAAAGTACAACCCACCACTTTGTTTACCAAGGACGATGTCCTTGTTCTTTGCATGGTCCTGAAGTAAGCAAATAGTTGGAGTGAAAAAAAATTTGGTAGAAAAATCAGAACTTAACTTCTATACAGATAGAAGATTAAATTGAAATTCAGGCACATGCAAAACTTTGTGAAGAATAATGTTGGAATTCAGAACTATGGTGCCAATATTACTACCTCTAGCTTGTTTACCGGTAATGAAATTATGAGTTAAGACTGGTTCATAGGAAGAAAAAAGATTCAAGTTAGGAGTAATATGGTTAGTTGGTCCACTATCTATGATCCATTCAAGATTAATGTTAGAAGAAAGGAAACAAGCACTTGTACTTGCTAGAAAATAGTTGGGAGAATTAGCATCCACTTGGTTGTTGTTTTCTGAAGAATCAAAATTCCCTTTTGTGAGCAAAGTGAGAAGTTAGTTGTACTGTTCCATGGTTAATGCTGGAGAATTTGAGGAGTTCATATTTTCATCATTGAAAACTGATTGATTCTGGTTTGTAACCATGTGAGCAGCACCTTTTTGCTTTGTTAAATTTGAAACCAAGTGGATAACCATGGAGTTTGTAGCAAGTTTCTGCAACATGACTTGAAATTTTACAATGAGAACAAATCAAGTTTCTTTTATTAACTTGATTAGATTTTTGAAAAATCTTTTGCCTTCCATTGTTGTTTCCATATCCTCGATCTTGATTTGGAAAAGTTGCTGAGTCTGGAATTATCTGTGCTGCATTTGCGAGTTCTCTTTGTTTTTCTTCTTGCAAAAGTATATTGTAAATTTGGTTCATGTTGGGAAAAGGCTGTAGCATGAGCAAGTTTCCTCGAATTCCATTGTAACTCTCATTCAATCCCTTGAGAAATTGCATAATGTGTTGCCTCACCAACAAATCTGCAAAAACTTGTCCAGAGCCACAAGTACAGCTTGGAATTCCAATTAAAGAACTATCTTCATCCCACAAATGCTTAAATTTGGTAAAGTAAGCACCAATTCCCAGATTACCTTGACTCAAAGAACTCAATTCTCTTTGCACTTGATAAACTTTTACAAAGTTTGATTTTCCAAATCTTTGTTCCAACTCCTTCTAGATCTCAGTTGCAATTGAGCAATATACAATACTCTCTGCAATTTCGTTATTGACTGCATGTATCAACCAAGATATAACCATATTGTTACATCTTTCCCAGTAGCTTCGGAGAGGAGAATCTTCTTTTGGTTCCACACATTTCCTATTGATGAAACCAAGCTTGTTTTTAGCCTTTAAAGCTATGATAATAGACATACTCCAATGGCTGTAATTATCGCCATCTAGGTTTTTAGTAACCAATTTCATTCCTGGAAAATCTCAATTATGAAGATAAAATTCATGCGTGGAGTCTATGACAACAACTTCCTGATTGTTATTAGAATTCTGAACTATAGGATCAGACATGACTTGATACTATGAACATCAATATGTTCAGAAAATAGTACCGAAGAAAAAAAATTGAGCTTTGATTAAGGAAATGGAAAGAAAAATTCCTTCGATCAAAAAAACATAAAATAGAGTACAAGAACAAACTGAACTTCGCAAAAGAAATTACAGCAGTAATGAAGAATTTGTTCACGAAAGCTAGATCTAAAAAATATCTATCAAACACAAAGTAAAGATCAAGAACAGACCTTGAATTCAAGCAATTGAAGAATAGAAGTGCTTCAAGAGTGGATCGAAAATTGAGATATGCTTTGATACCATGTCAAACTTTGATTGTTTGCAATCTAAGCTTTCGAGTAACAGAGAAAGAACGAAAGAAAGCTTTGGGTTGAAGATAATCAATTTCATTGAATGAATTTCAGTTATTTACAAAGAAAGCCAACTCATACTTATATATCTATATGTGAGGCATAATTACATAGTCGGTGTAAATAACAAAAAGAAAAATACAGCTAACCAACTAACTACAAAAATTGACATGTAACCAACTAACCAGCAAACCAAATAACAAACTAGCTAAATTTTCCTCTAGAGCTTTCCATATTAAGCCAACAATATACATATTTTCTTTTATTCTTATGTGAAATTGTGTATAGTTTGCAAGTAAATTATAAAGAGAGATAATGACATAACATAGCTGTCACATATAATATTCCTAGTTTATCATTTCACAGGCAGAATAAATGAACCTTCAAATAGTTCAAAATATACAGTATTAATAGTTGTACCACTTCTGAAAATTCAGAAAACATGATGTAAAGAAAATATATAAAAGATTAAAGTGCAAAAAATAAATAAATAAATAAAACGGAATAGATTTTTTATTTATATTTATCTTCTTGATATTCTTTGATCTGGTTCAAAATCATCCGCTCCAACATAAAAAAAAAAACAAAAAGATAAAAACAAAAAATTTGAAAAAATGAAAATAAAATTCAAGGTAAACCTCTACTTAAAGTAATAATGGCACTGACTTTGCCACTAAACTGTTCCAATTTTTCTTGTTCTTTTTTTGAAAATAAATACGATTCTACTTGAAGTATACAGATTCTTAATTTCTAAGGCGTTCAAAAAATATTACAAAGAAATTTGGAACTTTATTTTTTTAATTAATAGTGGTTGAACTGATAAATAAGATACCAACTATTCTTCCATGAAAATACAGATCAAGGAAATACCATTAATTCAATAACAATTCCTACTTTCAACTCTTGATCTTTTTGATATCTTCGACTAGGATTTCAAAATTCTGATACGAAGATCCACCATGTCCAATACCATTCTGACCATATTTTGCAATTTTATCAATCGAGTTTTGAAATTCCTCCTTTCTGCTATCCATCAAATCTCTTACCGTTGACTCTATGGTTGACCTATCGCACTTCTCCAATTCAACCCCAATTCTCAAAACATTGCTAACAAGGTCAGCATTAATATTCTGGTCGCTTGTATAGGGCCAACAAATCAATGGAATTCTAGACATAACACTTTCTAAAATGGAGTTCCAACCACAATGTGTGACAAACCCACCAACAGCTTTGTGAGCCAAAACCTCTTCTTGCGGAGCCCAATCCACTACATACCCATTTTCTTTTGCACCCTTTTGAAGCTCTTCAGGGATCACATTCTCTTTTTCCTCATCCAATATAACATCTGGGTGTATCACCCACAAAAATGGGTGTCCACTATTTACCAAACCATGCCAAAATTCAAGCAATTGAGAAATTGATCTTTTTGCCAAAGTCCCAAAACTAACATAAAGAACAGATTTCAGTGGCTGTGAATCGAGCCAAGCAATGCAATTCTGCTCTGCCTTCCAAAGAGAAGCATGAGATGCGATCAATTGGGATGCATTTCTGACTTTGGAATTTAAGAATGCATGAAGAGGTCCGATTGGATAGACTTTGGCAAAGTTGTTGGCTACGTGAGGGAGGAATTGAACTTCAAGGCCATCGAAAGTGTTGATTATGAGACCGGAAGTTCGATTCATCGCGAGGGTTTCATTGAGATGTTGCTTGAACAAAGGGGAGGCTACTTCTATCATCATACAAACCGGTGGTAGATTTTTGAGCCGAAGAATGCCTTCCAGTCCAGCAACACCATTAATTTCAAGATCCCTGTTGTCATCTGAAAAACAAGTAATTTGTTTCAAGATCCATCTCATTGCTCATCGCCATTAATTTCAAGATCCACGTTGTCATCTGAAAAAAAAAATTATATATATATATATATATATAAACCCATTTACCTGAAAAAGGAAGATGACCTTGTTCGATGAGATTTGGGATACTATAATATGTCAACAAGAAACAAGCACTGTGCGCAATGAAAGCAAAGGCAGGAATTTTCAACTCCTCCGCAACATCAAAAGGATAAGACAGGTATCCATCGTTTATGATACAGGTGACCGGAGGGGACACGCCATTCTCCGACTTGGCGGCGAGGGAGAGCAGCAGATCTTTGAAAAACGGTTTGGTTTTGGTTTTGATGGCGACGAAGAAATCGAAGGTAAGGCGGCGAGGGTGGTCCTCCGGAAGGCCATCGGAGATGGGTTCGATGTGGAGGTTTGGGCATCGGGCGGTGAGAGCAGAGAGGTTCTGTAAGCGCCTGTGAGTGTGGTGGGTAACCACGAAAGAGACATAAACTCTAGCTTCGCAAAGAAGCTGAGCAAGTGTTAGCAATGGCTTAATATGGCCTTGTACTGGCAGCGAATGAAGCACTGCATGACCTTGCTCTGTTCTTCCCACTTTTCGACCTTCCATTTCTAAGCCTTAATTTTTTTAGATTATTGTATCTATTTTGTAGAATCCATTCATGATTTATACCCCTTGGAAATGTCAAAAATCGACTAGCTTTTTTTAAAAAATTCCCATCGCCTTCGATGTTGACTGCTGGTGAACTCTTTTAAAATTCCGATCCTAAAGATTGAGTGGTTGAATATGGGTGCGTCTTGAAAGTTGAAAATGGAAGATACAATTGAAATATTTTAAAAATTTAGTGTGAAGTGTTCGTGGATCTCGACGTGTATTATATTTAGGGNAAATATTTATTCTCCTATTTCAATGAATAACCCTTTTAAAATGCTCAGAATTGGTATTCATTCATTTCACATATAAATATATATATCTTTACCATATTTAAATATATTTACATCTAAATTGATTATTCTATGCTATAAATTCATAAATAATTATAAAATTTGACTTTGAATGAATTATTATCAAATTTGATATTTTAGGAAAGGAAAAAAAAATTATGCATAAAGGTTAAACATTGAATCTATTTCAATATAATAACCAAACATGTCAATAAAGATATTTTTCATTTTGAATTCATATGAATAAATATTTTTATTTCATCAAAAATAACATTTTATATACCAAACGTGCTCAATAAATAATCTAGAATAAAGGTTAGTAATATTGTTATTTTGTTTTTTGGTTGAAAGGGTTTTTTTTTTTTTGGTAAATATTTTGGTTGAAAGGGTTAATAATGTGTGATGCTTACATATTTATAAATGAAGAATGCGGCAGAGCATGATGCACATAAAAAAGAATTGCTATGCATCGTATCATGTGGGGGCCACATATAACCCACCCGCCAGGCCGCCACATCAAACTGGGGAGGAGAGGAACTCATTTAATTACACACATAAATCGTCTATTAATTAATAAGAAGTGGTACAACTATCATTTGGAACTCATTGGACGTGGTCTGGGGAGGGGAGGAAATTTGGAACTTTATTTTCTTAATTAATAGTGGCTGAACTGATAAATAAGATACCAACTACTATTCCATGAAAATACAGATCAAGCAAATACCATTAATTCAATAACAATTCCTACTTTAAACTCTTGATCCTTTTAATATCTTCGACTAGGATTTCAAAATTCTGATTCGAAGATCCACCATGTCCAATACCATCCTGACCATATTTTGCAATTTTATCAATCGAGTTTTGAAATTCCTCCTTTCTGCTATCCATCAAATCTCTTACCGTTGACTCTATGGTTGACCTATCGCAATTCTCCAATTCAACCCCAATTCTCAAAACATTGCTAACAAGGTCAGCATTAATATTCTGGTCGCTTGTATAGGGCCAACAAATCAATGGAATTCTAGACATAACACTTTCTAAAATGGAGTTCCAACCACAATGTGTGACAAACCCACCAACAGCTTTGTGCGCCAAAACCTCTTCTTGCGGAGCCCAATCCACTACATACCCATTTTCTTTTGCACCCTTTTGAAGCTCTTCAGGGATCACAGTCTCTTTTTCCTCATCCAATATAACATCTGGGTGTATCACCCACAAAAATGGGTGTCCACTATTTACCAAACCATGCCAAAATTCAAGCAATTGAGAAATTGATCTTTTTGCCAAAGTCCCAAAACTTACATAAAGAACAGATTTCAGTGGCTGTGAATCGAGCCAAGCAATGCAATTTTGCTCTGCCTTCCAAAGAGAAGCATGAGATGCGATCAATTGGGATGCATTTCTGACCTTGGAATTTAAGAATGCATGAAGAGGTCCGATTGGATACACTTTGCTAAATTTGTTGGCTATGTGAGGGAGGGATTGAACTTCAAGGCCATCGAAAGTGTTGATTATGAGACCAGAAGTTCGATTCATCGCGAGGGTTTCATTGAGATGTTGCTTGAACAAAGGTGAGCCTGCTTCTTTCATCATACAAGCAGGTGGTAGATTTTTGCGACGAAGAATGCCTTCCAGTCCAGCAACACCATTAATTTCAAGATCCATGTTGTCATCTGAAAAACAAGTTAAATTGTTTTGTTAATAATTAGAGCGGACGGTGCTAGGTATACCAATTTTATTAATTAAAATTTTGATATTCATCGATTATATAATTGATAAATTAATAATGCCCTATAATTATAAAAGGCATATAAAATAATGTTACATTATTGAATACATAAAATATTTTTATCTTACAATTAATAGAATAAATTTCATTTAGGCTTTTCAACTTTTAAGATAATTTTAAGTCAACCGTAGTTTAGTATTATATATAAACATTTTTTACCGTNTTTTATTTGTGCTGTTATTTTTTTAATCATTTATATGTTAGGTTTTAAAAAAAAAACATAATTTTTTAAACAAAGTTTAAGCGCAACAAAATTTTTGGCACAAAAGATAGCTCAAATGTAAAATATTCAAAATAAAAAAAGTTCAAAAATTAAATTTTAAAAAGTCTAAAAAATTAAATAAAACTTGAAGCCAAACAGATTAACCAAACATATTTAATCCAATTAGTAATTGGATTAGATTGAATTTAATGTATAGATCGGATTGAAAAAAATAAAACCAATTACTAATTGGATCGGATTAGTTATTTCCAAAATATGTTGATTTCGAACCAATGAACACCCCTACTGGAAACTAACAAACATGTCATTTTTTTTTTTAATTTTGGGCATATTTCATTTACCACATCTGAAGTTTATTTAAATTACGTAATGGTCCTTTAGGTTAGTGAAATTTCAGAGACCGCCCATGCCATTAGCCAACATCAGTTAAGTATAATGGGGAAAGGGTAAAACTATCTTTACACATATTTAAATGTTCGAGAAATCAACCCTTGTCTATCAAAAATCACGTCAACGTCTTATTCAAAAATATTGAACTACGATTTCCTTCCAAAATCCACTGGTTATTGTTGTTACCTTTCCCATACTTAACTGATGTTGGCTAATGGCATGGGCGGTCTCTTAAATATGTGTAAAGATAGTAAAAATGGTGTTCATTTTTCCCTTTGACTCTTGTTAAAACGAAAAAAGAATCGAAGAGGCTAGATTCCATAATGAAGAAATCTTTAGTTTGAGTACAAAGGGGATGGATTCGAGGAAGGTGGGAACTGCAGATTGAAATCGACAGTTGCTGGATTCGAGGAAAAAATATGATATTTCAAATCGAAGAGGGATGGATTATTCTCAATTTTAAATCAGAGAGGAAGAAATTTGAAAATAATTGTGCATTTCAAGAAGCTCTACGAAAGGTTAGTTTCCACTTTCTTGTTTGTTGGGGCTGATTCAAGGGTGGAATTTAGGGATTAGGTTTCATATAATTTGGGTTTTGTGGGGAAATTTTAGGGTTTAGGTTTCAAAATTTTGGGGTTGATTGAAGCGAAAATTTAGGGCTAATTTTGGTCAATTTAAGGGCTGATTGGAGGGAAAATTTGGGGCTAATTGAAGGCAAAATTTAGGGCTAATTTTGGGAAATTCTAGGGCTGATTTGAGGGAATTTTTGGGTCTAATTGAAGGCAACATTTAAAGCTAGTTTTGGAAAATGTTAGGCATGATAAGAGGGAAGTTTTGGGGATGATTTTGGCAAAATTTAGGGCTAATTTTGGAAAATTTTAGAGCTGATTTGTGGGAAATTTTAGGATTGTTTTAGTATATTTTGGGAGAAATGCATGTTTAAGTATGCTTTTTGTTTAGTACATGTATGCATGATTGAATTTGCTATGTAATAAAATTAATATGCTTTCTGGGTTGTTGATGGAAATATCATACATTTTCTGTTGGAATTCTATGAATGTGAATGTTTTGTTTGATTCTTGTTAAGTATAGATTCAAGTTAATTTTGTTATGTTTTTTCAAATTGTTAGAGTTATGTTGTTCAAGATCATTATTCATGTGCATGGAGAAGAATTTGAGTCGTCACTGTGTGATGAAGACCATTATAGCTTTATTTGCTTATATACAGATATTAAGATGTTCATTTGTAATGAGAGGTTATGGCTAGGAGAGAAAATTTCAATGTCTGCCAAAGTAAATTTGCCATGGACTGTAAGGGCTAGTTATGAAGTAGAAAATGATGTAGATTTGTTAGAAGTTTTTAGGATGTTTAGGGAGCATAAACAAGACACAAATCAATGTACTCTGTTACCCTTAGCTACTAGACATCCCTCTAACTTTGACATCTCTGGTTCTGATTATGAATCAGAGATGGTGCAAACTGGTACCACTCATTCCAAGCTGAAGCAGAAAATGTTCCCAATGAAGCTCAATCAGAATATGTTGGGAATGTGAATTTGGATGAAGATATTGAATTAGACATGGATGAAGAGTTTAGGTGGAGTGATGATGATGGTGTTGAAGAAAAATATATGGATGTTGATAATGTAGAAGTGGATGCAGATATGGATGTTGACATTGGTAATGATGCAGGGTTTGAATCAAACTATGATGATGGTCCTATTGGGAGTGAGTCTGAGGAGGAAACCCCTGTTGCAAAATTTTCTAGATTGATGAATGGTAATGTATATAGGCCTCTCCCATATGGAAAAGCCCACTTGGAAGTTGGACTTATATTTGACAATGTTGATGAGTTTAAGAAAGTTCTAGTTGAGTTAGCTATACAGGAAGGGTTCAAACTCTTTAGAATAAAATATGAGAAGGCTAGAGTGACATGCTTCTATGCTGCTATTGGCTACAATTGGAGGATCCATCCCCAATGTCAAATGGAAAAACTTTTCAAATTAAGACACTCAATGATGTTCATTCTTGTATTGTTGTAACAAAAAATCCGATGGTTATTGCTGAATGGATTTCTAGAAAATTTGAATAGAAAATTAGGACCAATCCTGATATTAAAATTAAGGATTTGAAGGAAGATATGAGAGAAGAATGTGGAGTTGGTTCCTAAGCATATGTTGTATAGGGCGAAGAAAAGATGTTTGGCAAGGTTATGTGGTAACCATGGTGACAGTTATGCTAAGCTGCACAAGTATGGTAATATTTTGATGAGCAACAATCCTGGGACAATGGTACAAATTAAAGTCCATAGGAACCAGCTTTCTGATAACCCTATATTCTAAAGGTTTTTTTCTAAGTTTTCTTGCTCAAAGAGATGGATATCTAAAAGGTTGTAGGCCATTTATTGGCTTAGAAGGGTGTCACTTAAGAGGACAATTTGGTGGAGTGATGTTAAGTGATGTTGCATTAAATGCAAACATCCGCATATTTACTTTGGCTTTCTGTGTTTGTGAGGGAGAAAATTATGACAGCTGGAGCTGGTTTCTAAATTTGATAAATGAATATATAGGAGTTCATGAAAGTAGGATCATCAATTTCATGACAGACAGGCAAAAAGTGTTTTGAAAGCTTTGACAGAGAATTTTCCCAATGCTAGGAATCAGTTATGTTTTAAACATATATTTGGCAACTTCAAAAATAGGTTTCCTAAGGTAAAGATTAGAAACATATTCTGGGCAGCCGCTAGGGCCACCCATGTCCTAGATTTTAATGCTTTAATGAAAAGCATTAAAGATGTAGATGTTGAAGCTTATGAATGGGCAAGTGAGATTCTTGTTAAGCATTGGAGCAAGCATGCTTTTGAGCAGACTGTAAAGGCTAATCATGTGACAAACAACATGACATAATCATTCAACAGTCAGATTGATACTTATAGTAATAGACCGATTTTACAGTTGGTAGAGTATTTGAGGAGAAACATTATGAAGAGATTGAGGAAGAGAGAACTCACTGCCAAGGATTGGCAGACAGAGGTTCCACCAGCTGTCCAAATAAAAATTAACAAACTACAAAAGGAAATTAGACATATAAGAGTGATTTGGGTAGGCAATGATGAGTATGAGGTTCTCCATCAATCAAGAACAGTGTTTGTACATCTAGACAAAGGTGTTTGTAATTGTGGAGGATGACAGCTATCAGGTATCCCATGCAAACATATCATGGCATGTATTGGCTATAAAGGGATTAGTTTTATACCATTTGTGCACTCCATTTTGGCAAAGACTGCTTTTCTACAGACTTATAGTGGAATGATTAGCTAATACCTAATGAATCTGTATGGCCGTATGTTAATGCAAACCCAATGCATCATCCATCACACAGAAAGAGGCCAAGTAGGCCAAAGATGGCAAGGAGGAGGGAAGCTTATGAGCCAGCCCCACATAAAAGGTCTTATACATTGAGGTGTGGGGTTTGCAAATCATTTGGGCACAACAGAAGATTTTTCCCAAAAAGGCAAAAACACACACAGGTACTAAATTCAATTTTAAAATTTTTTTCAGCTGAAAATGTTAGTTTTGTAAATTATAATTGTCATTCTTGATTATTTTTAGAGAAATTTTGCTATTGGCAATGCTCAAACCTCAACTCAGCAAGCAGCCTCCACCTCTCAGCCTCATGTTTTCACATCCACCTCTCGGCCTCATGCTTCCACATCCACCTCTCAGCCTCAGCTGTCCACGTCGACCTCTCAACCCCATCAACAGCAACCCCCTAACAATCAGTAAGAGATTGAAATAGAGTGATGAAAGTATAGCTTTTGTGATTCTATTAATGTAATAGGATAGTTAGGACAATTATATTGTTGAACTCTTTTGGTGTATTGAAAAATGCAATTTGTTACCATGTTTGGATGCAAATTGTTTCTTCAATACAAATTATATGGGTACATACAATATGGGTACATATTGTGCAGATGGTATAGGGTTGTGTCACCCTACTTTTTTGAGACACAACACATTTGATAGTGTGTACATGGTAGGCATAGGTTGAGGTTGCATCCCCTTTGACATTTTTTGAATATTGGCCTAACTAGAACACATGTAATTTCTTTTGAACAAACTAATGATAGTTAAATATGAAATAGAAATGTTTTATTGTTATTGAATATTGTTGTTATATCTCATGCATTTATTGCATATGTAATAATAGCTATTGATATGCTAAAAAGTATTAAATTAACAAGCATCATAACCTTCAATATATGCTGCATTGCTTCTACATTTTGCACCCTTGCATACAAATTTTGTATATACATATTTCTACACATTTCAACATCTTGCTTTGATCCTTTGTCAACCTCTTCACTGTCTGCATAATCTTGTATCATATATTCATCATTATCAGATGTCCAAAATGAGTAATACCTGCAATTTCCCTACAAGCAAAAAAAATATAATTCAGATGGGTTGTTTGTTGATTTTGATATCCTTACACCTGCTTTTCTTCCACAGTAACATCTTCTATTTTTAAACTTGATGAAGCCTCCATTAACTTGACTGCTACCAACTTGATGAAGCCATAACTTGTTGTATGAGGGATATGTATATGAGGTTTTTTTTTTTAGCTAGAGATTGTAATGGGTGTGTTTTCTTTTGGTAAATTTTGGAATGGATTTTGTTGTTATGGCTGTGATGGGTGATTTTATAAGTATTTTGGAGATAAAGGGGTGTAAATGTAATGTTAGCACCCATTAGACATGCATTTATGGCTAATTTTGTATTTCAGGGGGTGTGATTGCAAAAAATAATTGATATATCGGCAGTTACTAACCTTAGGGGCTGAAAATGCAACATAATAGCCATTGCCTCAACAGTTGTATCGAATTTTAAAAAGTTTGAAACAATTTTTCAATAAAAAAAATCACATTTTCCAATGGCTCGAGGGTATACTAGTATTTTCACAGTCCATGTAAGAGAGAGAATGCTTTTTTTGGATGGTTGGCTAACGGCAGGGGTGGTCTCTGTAATTTTGCTAACCTGAGGGACCATAACGTAATTTAAGTAAACTTCAAGGGTGGTAAATGAAATATGCCCTTTAATTTTCTCTTAAAATAGTAAATAGATACAACATGTGCATAGCATGCGATAGTAAAAGACAAGCATTTTATGTTTTTTTGTCCATTTTTCTCTCTTCCTCCTTCATATGAACCTAAATCAATCGAATTCAATTTATGTAAATTAAAAATAATGAATTAATCAAAACTCTAGTTGAAAAATCAAACACTATCACCACTACTACCACAAAGTTTTCAAACACCATCATCACGTTGAATTTCTTTTCAAAAAATAGAGTTATACGACGGCATACCACACTTTAAAATCATAGGACAATGAGATTAAATGTGAGAATGAAGAATTTCTCTTTCGATAAATTTTGCTTCCGAGACAACTTGGGCATCTCTCCATATTTTTGTCCTTTGAGAACCATCATAATTGAACCATCAGCTCTACAAATAAATTTAATGCTTCGTCATTACCTCCAGCTGCTGACATGGTTGGTAATTTGTTAAATGTAAGGATACATAAGCTATTTTTGCACAGCTTTAGATAAGTCAGAAGCAACTTTTATTTGAATAATTTTTTAAAAGTATTTTAAAGCTTTAAAATACTTTTTAACCAAAACGAATAAGAATAACTTTTTTAGAAAGTTCTTTTGAAGAAACAAAAGCAAAAGTTATGTAAAACATGAAAGTACTCGATGTGTGAATGTAGTGATTAGTTTCAAATTCTCCACTTGCTAATTTTAAATTATTAATATTACAGAAATGTTTGATTAGTGAGAGAGAATTTGAGGAGTCTTGATAATGTGGAGGAGAGAGAGAGAGAAACTAGGCAAAGCCAAATAGTAGAAAAATTTGTATGAAATGGTGGTACCAGATTAGTTGGCACCATTTTAAATGATTTTGAGACATATGTTAAAATTTTCCATATCACAAGTCCAAGTCACATTTTAAATCTATTTTTTTTTAAATAAATATTTTAAAGTGTTTTTTGGTTTTTGCACTACCCCATTAACTTTCTTCTACATCTCCTTAGATGTAAACAAGAGCTTTCCATAGTCTGGCTGATAAAAACCTCACAATCGTGCTCCATTGTGGTCTTCCTAATTGCTAGTGTCAGTTTCGTCACCTTCACTACCATCCCAGAAGATACTCTGGGCGCCAGTGGCAAACTAATCCTCAAAAGGTAACCTGCTTTCCAAGTCTTCTCTTATCTCATTGCTCATCGTCATTTTCTTCTCATTCACTGCCTTGATCAAGTTCTTAGCTATCATCACCTCACGATTTCAATAGAACTCATCCGGTAAGCTTTTTCTAGATTTAAAGGCATAAGGTAGAAAAATAAAATAAAAAAGCAAAATAAAAGCCAAAAACACTCTTCAAAATATTTAATTTTTCATCAAATAAAATAAATTAAAGGAAAAATTTTATACACACTTTTTATAATTTAGTATAATTTCAAATACGACTTTCAAGTTCAGAAAATTTTTTAAACACCTCTTATCGTTAATGAAATTCTGTTAATTTTAACAATAAAAAAAACATAATACTCATTTAATATAAAATTTTTTAAAATAATTCTGATTTTTATTTTTTGTTTTTTCTCTCACCTATCTATCTTCTTCCTCTATTTTTCTCTTTTCCATTTTTTTTTTTCATTTTTTCTTTATCTTTTCTATCTCTTTTTCTTTAATTTTTTTTCTTCTTCTTCTTCTCTCCCCTGCACCACGTTCTCTTTTTTTTTTTTTTTTTTTTTT
>QANX01003168.1:12132-36271 GCA_003254975.1 Ochetophila trinervis
TTTTTTTTTTTTTTTTTTTCTCACGGTTATTATACTTTATAACTGCATCTGATCATGCTTACTGTTCTAACAGAAGCGACTGTTGAGGTTCTTCCTCGACTATTCAAGATCAAGTATGAAAGTGGTACTTTAGAGGAACTTCTTTATGTTGATATGCCCCGTGAGTATCAGAATTCGTCCGGTCAGATTGTCCTGGACTATGCTAAAGCAATACAAGAAAGTGTTTTTGAGCAACTTCGTGTTGTTCGTGATGGCCAGCTTCGAATTGTTTTCTCCCAAGACCTTAAGGTTTCACATGAAAAATTCTTCCATATTATTTTCTTATGATCTATTATGGTCTTTAATACATTCTCTCTTTTCTTCATGTTTTTCCAGATATGCTCTTGGGAATTTTGTGCAAGACGCCATGAAGAGCTTATCCCTAGAAGATTACTGATTCCTCAGGTTACTTAAAGAATTTTACTTGATCTTTCTATGAACCGAAATTCCATTTTGAATTTTTTGAGAAGTCAAATTAAATCATCAGATATGTCAAGTCGTTTTTATTACCCATGTTAATCTTTATGTGCTAAACTTGTCCAAGGAGTTTAGTTATTCTGTTGCAAATAGATAGCATTAGCAATTAACTCATTTGGAGCTCTCTGTTCAATTGTTGATATGTCCATAATTTGAGGTACTATGATTTAGTCATAAGTGAATATTTTGACCTCATGCTCTGAAGGGCTTTCCTTTTCCTGTGTCTTCTGATTCATTACGGTCCCACCAATTTCTCAATTATGCTCTACTTTATGCAGTATCTGTTATTTATAGATGCAAAAATGGGGTTAAGCAAAGTTAATTGTTTTCGTTCATATTTTCAATTTCTGGATTGGCCATACGATGTTTCATTGTGAGTTTACATGGTGGGACAATAATCAAAAACTATTTTGTGCCTTTATGGCAATGTCATTCAGTTTTTAACATGTCTTAGTCTGTAACTTTTTTGTTATTGTTAGTATTAAGTAATTGAGAAGGTAGAGTTTTACTGCATGGTTTGTTGCTAGGTCCTCATTAAGTTAGGTTTAACTCCATGTCGGGGATTAAGATTAAATTTATACTTTTGATTGAATAGTTTAAATCTGAATTTGATCATAGTTGGATGTAATTCAGGAATAGGAAGTTCTGTTTGATTAAGCTGACTATAAGAATAAGATGTAGCAGAGTTGCGTGTGTTAGATGAGTTATTATTCTTCTAATAAAGAAATACTAGAATAATCATGTATTTGTGATAAATGTTTGGAATCTAGTCAAATATGCGCTTCTTGATTCATTTTGATTCATATTAGTAGCAATTTTTTAGATTTGGTGAATTCAAATTTGAATGTTGGCAATATTGCATACAGTTTAAAGAGTGGATTTTGATTTTTCTGCTCTAATTTTAACATATTGATTGCCTATTTTTTATGTTGGGGTAATTCGAGTATTTTTGCCATTTAAAATGGAGCATATCTTACTTTTGCTTATACCATGCAGGTTAGTCAGCTTGGTATTGCAGCTCAAAAATACCATGCTGCTACTCAAAATGCTGCATCCAATCTATCTCTGCCAGAGATACAAAATAATTGTAATATGTAGGTCCTTCTTCTTATATCTCCTTACTTTTGTAAAATATATGGTCCAGTAATGCTGCTGGATAAAAATGTTAATTATTCTTCTTTGCTGATCGTCTTGAACATTCAGGAAATCTTCTAAACTTACTTCTTAATATCATCTCTCAGTTTGTTTGATATATGCCATACAAGTTTATGCATGTATTTGCTGCTTCTTCCTAGTCCTAGGGAAGATATTTGTCTGGTTTTAGTGAAGGCATTTTGTGAATGCACCAAAATTCCATCAGTAATGAAATTTATACTTGATCAAATTTCTATTTGGTTGCTTGTACGATTTCAAATTTTCCTTTTTCTTTTCATCTTAAACCACTTTGAATCTGCCGATTTAGGTCATTGCCTTCATTATGAACTGCAGTTTTTTATTCTTAATCAGTTTGATAATAGAAGCTTTTATTGTGGAGATGCATACTGAGATTGATAAATATTTGATGTTTCAACTTCCATAGTAGAGGTCTCTTCACATGCACGGGGTAATCACCTCCCTGCTTGTTGAGATTGGGTTTGTGATGTGTTGAAAGAGTTCCTTACCATTCATCTATTTACATGATTACAGATCAAGTGCTTTTGTCTTATGTCCATATGGGTTTATGTGGTATATCTTTGAAATTGGTGATTGATTTGTTATGAACTTCTATAATATGGCTTTTAGCTTTTTCTTGATCCTAAATGCGTAAATATGCTTTAGGTTTATGGCATCAGCTAAACAATTGGCAAAAACCTTAGAAGTGCCATTGGTGAATGATTTAGGTTATACAAAGAGATATGTACGATGCCTTCAGGTAAATTCTTGTTCTCTCCTTTTAATTGAACTTTGTAATTTATTATTATAATCTTTTCTAAACTCTTTAGTATACCTATTTAAACCTCATTCAATCCGGTATTTCTTACCTAATTTGATTTTATGATCTTTTACAAATGTTTCTAGGCAATGATATATTTTCCACCTCTTATTTACCAAGCATCTCCATTTACTTCAACTCAAATTTCCTTCTAATGGGATTGTCTGGCATTGTGGCATAGAACATTATGCCTGTTCGAAAAGGAATTTTGTCTTTATGTACTGAATAGTCTTTACTTATAAATAAAGTTTTCTTTCTCGTATTAAAGAAATTAAAATGGAATGGATTTTCTTTGCTGCCTGATCGTCCATTTAACTTTTTGTTTGTCTTCTCCTTTTCTTTTAAATTCTTATTCTTTATGCATTGCAGATATCAGAAGTAGTTAATAGTATGAAGGATTTGATTGATTACAGCCGAGAAACAAAGACTGGTCCTATGGGTAAGATATGGTGATGTTTTTATTTGTTCATTTCTCAAGTTCCAAATTTTAAGTTCACATTCTCCCTTGCATTGTTTCTATTTTTCATTTTCCTCTCTTTATCTCTTATCTCTCTTTATTGTATTTTATTTTAAAATTCTTTTTCCAAATTTTTTTGGGGGTTTGGCATGATTAGGGCTTCAATTTTTTTTTTGGTATGTAACTCAGTTTTAGAAACTTATATAAGAGCATTGCTTTAATTGAAGAAGAGCATTATTATCTGAATAATTGTTAGTTTGACTCCCAATGTCTGATTAGATTCTTCTTTCTTTTTCTCTTTTTTTTCACAACGTTTTCATCTTGGTTCTTGGAGATTTTAGGAGTTTTGAGTACCTAATAACAGTGTTTGGACAGGCTTTAGATCTCATAAAGATGCATGTAGATTTAGTGTAGCCAGTGTAAATGCTAATAGAGCAATAGAAGCTAAGAAGAGCATTATGAGTGCACAAGCAGAAAGGTGAAAATCTTGTTACTTTTATTAGGAGTAATATTATATCTCTAGGATACAGTTCAGAGGGCGAACTATAAGTTATCTGATCTTTGTGTGTTTTTTGATGGTTGATCTTGGCTTGAATGTCTCGTTTCTGATTTATATCATATTCTGTACTATACTAATTAAATTATGTTGTCACATCCAATTGTATTGATTGTTGAGTGCTGCCTATCAGAGAGCTTGGCGAAGTTTCCTCGGAGAACAAGTGCAACATCTGGGTTTCACAGTCAAGCACAACAGTCCGAGGAACAGCAGCAGCAGCCACAGCAGCAGCAGCAGCAGCAGCAGCAGCAGCAGCCACAGCAACAAACAATGCCCCAGAATTCAAACAGTGACCAAAGTTCTGTGCAGGCCACCTCTATGCAACTTGTTGGTAACAATGGTGTGGCTAATGTAAATAATGCCCTCAACACAGCATCCACATCTACATCTGCCAGTACCATTGTTGGGCTTCTTCATCAAAATTCCATGAATTCCAGACAGCAAAGTTCTATGAACAATGCTAGCAGTCCTTACGGAGGAAGCTCAGTTCAGATTCCATCCCCAGGTTCTTCAAGCACAATTCCACAGACACAACCCAACCCTTCCCCTTTCCAGTCACCAACACCCTCGTCATCTAACAATCCCCCACAAGCATCTCATGGTGCCTTAACAGCTCCCAATCACATGAGTGCTGCTAATTCACCGGGAAATATTTCCATGCAACAGCCAGTTCTTTCTGGTGAGGCTGATCCAAGTGATTCCCAGAGCTCAGTTCAGAAAATCTTACATGAAATGATGATGTCAAACCAGCTTAATGGGTCAGGTGTGGTTGGTGTTGGTTCAATGGGGAATGATGCAAAGAATGGGAATGGGATTTTGCCAAATAGCAATAACACGGGCATGAATGGTGGCAACTGCTTAGTAGGGAATGGGATGGCCAACACTAATTCAGTTATGGGGGGAGGTGCTGGATTTGGCGCTATGGTTGGTGGTCTTGGTCAATCTGCCATGGTTAACGGAATTAGAGCAGCAATGGGAAATAATTCTTTCATGAATGGAAGGGTGGGAGTACCGTCGATGGCTCGAGACCAGAGTATGCATCATCAGCAACAAGATTTGGGGAACCAGCTGCTTAGTGGGCTAGGTGCAGTTAATGGCTTTAGTAATCTTCAATTTGATTGGAAACCTTCCCCGTAAAATGGCTTGGCTTCTGTTGACCACGCGTGACATTCTGGTTTCTTTTGTGCATAGCTGCTTGTGCAGCAATGAGAAAATGGCAGAATTGCCTGTTGCTCTGTGGAGATAGATTGGCGAGACAAGGAGTGAGTTAAAATTGGTAAAAATTGGGCTACGCTCCCACTCTGTACTAATCTGGTTATATTTTTATATATAAGAAAAGGAAAATCTGGTGGCTGGTTGTGTTGCTGATGGGGCTAAATTATTCTTGTGGTTCTAAATGTACTTTTTTTTTTCAATTTTTTTTTATCTTTCTTTATTTTCTTGATCTACTACATTTCTTAAGTAGGTTTTTTCTCCTCATTGTCTGTCCTCCTACCTTCTTTCACATGTTACTAAAATTATACAACCTAGTGAAAGATGTCCTCTATATTATCATACATATAGTTTCGAAGCTTCTCAGTTCCTTCCATTATTATTTTTATTTAATCCTTCTGGATCCTATTCTATTCCAAGATTGCTCTTGTTCATCTGTTTTTTTACCAGGCAAGTTTCAAAGCCTATGGATCCATTTTGAACAGTCTCATCTAAACCTGGGCTTGCTCATATGGGGGATATAACTGTATTCTATTTCTACTCTTATTTTATTTTTATTTTTGATATTAAAGACGAGGTATTCAAACTATTGAACTTTGCTGGAGGACATAGTGATATTGACATTGTATTGTCCTTGGGTATATGAACATTATCTGACTTGTACCTATTTTTTCTGTGCAAAATTATAATATAAAAAAAATATATATATATATATATATTTTCCTTATTTTTTGGTCTATAAAATTATAATGAAACAAAATTATGTGGAGCAGCCAAGTCCACCATAATCTTCTTCATGAATGACTTGATGGAAAATGTCACAATTTTGTCCCTTCGATTCTTGTTGCTTTCCAATCTACAATGGTCTTGTTAATGGGCTGAGCTTTGGAAGGAACCAAATTCCAAGCATCTCAGAGCTCAAACATGGTTGGGTAACATCGATTAGGCTTAAAATTCTTTATGGGTTATGTCCAAAATTGATTTTTTTATTTATATCTTGGAGGAAATACACAATAAAGCATAAAATTATATAGAATTTCCTTCATGGTAGTTTGTTTTTTGTTTTTTTCATTACACAAAATATACAAAATGGGAAAGGAAATATATGGAAATATAAACAAAGAACATTTCCATGTTTCTTATGATATTGTTTATTACATGGGAAAATATATATATATATATATATATATGTATTTATATAAAACAATTCCTGTTCAGGAATCTACATACTTGTCAATGGTAGCAGACAAGGTGGATTTGGGCACTGCTCCAATGACACTCTCTTTCTTTTCCCCATCCTTGAAGAAGAGCACAGTTGGGATGCTTCTAACCCCATACTGAGAGGCAGTGTTAGGGCACTCATCAGTATTGAGCTTGTAACATGATATTTTTCCACCATATTCTTTGGCCAATTCATCCACTACTGGTGCTATCATCCTACATGGTCCACACCATGGAGCCCAAAACTCCACCAGAACTGGATTCTCACTTCCTATCACAAGGTTGTTCCAGCTTGAATCTGTCACCACTTGAACTGTACATTTTTCCAACATCAACACTGTTTACTTCTTCATATGGGAAATGAATTTTGCAAGGGAAATGAATTTTGTAACATACATATATGCCTACATAGTTCTTCTTCACTTCAGATGGAAAATGAATTATGTAACTTACATATACACCTACATGGTTGAAAATTATGAAAATAGACGATGAAATTGAAATTAGTGCAAACCTTAGAAGTTTCAAATGAAATATCCCTTTGTATGTGTAGGATTTTGCAGCTTACCTTCATTTACAGCTTCACGAGCTTTGCAAATGAAAAGGGATTTCCGGTATCTAGTGCTGTTTGAAAGAGGAAAAGAAGACGAAGAGAATTTTATGGCGGATTTCTTCAAGCCGTTGAATGTTGGCAATTTCATAAGCTTTTGTTCCTTGGAAGAAAATGTATGATGGCTTTGGATAGCACCAATTCTTGTACTGCATACTCTGCTCACTTGCAGGCAGGTCTCCATGGTCATGCCTGATTTTTTTTCTCTCTTTTTATTATTTTTTTTTAATTTTTTGGTTGATGGAGTTCTAAGGAGTAAGGAAAAGAGAATGGTTGTCTTTGTTTTTGTGCAGGCCAAGTTTTGTTTGCAATACTTTTTTGTCAAAAAATTCTTTTTGGAGATGCAAATTTTCAAGGTGTTTTATTTTCTGTTTTTTCAAAATATTTGGAAGAGGATATTATGGTAGGATTGTAAGGTCCTAACTGTGCTCAAATATGTGTGGATGAAATTTATGCAGTGGCTTTTAGCATGTCTATAAACCAATAGAAGAAGAAGTTAACTCAAACTATGTCCCACACAAAAGTCCTCAAAATTTCTAAAAAGGCTCTGAAAATAGAGAAACATCCAAATTGCATAAAGATATATCTCCAGCATTATTTGTTCATAGACTTCTCATCCAATTAGTCTGTCTAATTTGGGTATTTGGCTGTTTGATGTGGATGATGGTTACTAGTCAGTTGATAAAATTTTAACATAGGAACTCAATTGAATTGTTACAATAATCAGGATTTTTTTAATTAAAATTCAAAAACTCTGTAGAAAGTAGAACCTCAACCCCCCCCCCCCNTAAAAAAAAATAAAATTTGTATTAGCTTGAGTTTATTTAATAGTTAAGATACACGTTCTATTTTATTTAATTTTACTTTTAATTTTCATAAAGTTTGATGATCCACAAATATTTTTATGCCCTGATATAACTATTTGTTTTCTTGCTAATCCAACATAATATACTTTCATCTTTCACTTTAGTCTTTAGCCACATTCAGATTTCCTGAAAAAAGAAAAGGGAAAAAGAACAAAGGAAGAAGAGAAAATAAAGTAGGTCCAGCAGTAGACCACTAGACACAATTTTGTTCATATAGTTGTAAATCAAAACAGATTGCCTTGCTCATTAATCAGAAATTTGCCAGTTAAAAGTCCAAGTAGAAGATTACAGGACCAGAAATTTAAATCCTGAATCTTATATTCTTTTTTTTTTTCTTTTATTTTTTTCCCTTATCCTATATATATATATATATAAAGATGATGGATGTTTTTATCAATTGGTTCATATACTATCTTTAATTAGGAAAAGTTTCAATGGTTGAAAATAACTTCCTAAAATAAGTGGAGCTGAAGCAATATTATTATAGTTGGTAAGAATTGGCTTTGCATAGTCAGCATATCAGAAGGATTTGCACTAGTATGATTAAAAATGGCAAACTTGATTTGGGTTTTTGCTTTCCTAATAAGTTTGTGTGCCAAAAAAAAAAAATTAAATTTTGTTTTTAACTACTTCATAAGATCATGAAAATAGCATCACATAAAGTAAATATACACCCCTGTTGTTAGCTGCCCATACATTTTGCTGCTTTTCATTCATTTTGATAAACCTGAATAGCTTTTTGTAGTCTTATGAACTCAATTCTCTCATCCAAAGATTGAATCTTGGCATCCAAGGATCTTGATAAAGCCAGTAAAGAATCCTTGGACAACTTGTTCAGTTCCTCGTCATCCCACTTTATTATTGCATTTTAATTTTTTATCTGCTCAAAATTTATCACTTTAAATGCTTCAAATACTTTTTTTTTTTTTTTTTTGTGGTTTCTAAGTTGACCATGAGAATCTCTCTGGCCTTGGTTATGTCCTCTGGCCACATTTGAAAATCTCCATCATCATCATCATCAACCCCTGAATAAAAACCATGACAACCTGCGCATTGAATAGGGTTGAGAGCTCACTGGCTTTCTTCTTCATGCTAAGCTTTCTCTTTGCCCAACTCTTTTCTCCACTTTTGGACTTGGACTTCATGATTTCTCAAAAACCCACAGAATTAGAAAACAGAACAAGACAAAAACAGAGACTCAAGAAGCAACAAAAGGGAAAGAGAAATGAGAAGAATATTTAAATCAACATTTAATGATTAAAAATATTATAAAAATATAATTATGGTAAAAAAACTGTTAAAATTATCTAATAAAAACTGATAAAATATATTTAAGTGATGATTTTCCAAAAAGGTAGAATTTATATGTAATTAGAAAAGAACCGTCTAAATGAAATTATCCTTTTTTTAATCTTTGATATATTGGTGTCCGACCCGAAAAGAACCCGACCAAAGGAAACACTTAAAATTTTCCAAAATAATTGTAAAATTTACCACCTTACGGTCCCTTTTCCTTCGCCATTTTTCCGAGAAAATTCCAATGAGAAAGAAAACATGTTAGGCCTCATTGCTCCCTTACGCCCAGTTATCCATTTCTCAATATCATCAACTTTAAGAATTGTCTGTATTCCTCCACCCAGCAACCATCTCACTTTCGCGTCTTCAATCCTCAAAACCCATATCCAAATCCCAACAAAACCCAAAGGGTTCGTGGTATTTGCAGAAAGCAAAAATGGGTTAAGCCAAGATTCCAAGGAGAAGGAAAAGAAGGAAGAAACTGGTGAAATCAAAGGAAATGGGTCCAACGGTGGTGATGATGATGAATTGGGGAAGGATAGACGGTCCATTTTCAGTAGTATCAGGTGGGGTGATCTGTTGCTGGACCCAGATCCTGATAACATTGTGGCCGTTGGATTGGCTGGTTTGTTGACCTGGGCAAGTGTTCAGGTGCTGTGGCAGCTCTTTTTTATCTCCTTTGCCATTCTTGTTGCTGCTCTCAAATACTCCTTCATTGCTGCACTTCTAGTTTTCATTCTCATAACTCTTCTATAAATGTCTCTCTCTCTCTGGTTGTAGTAAAGTAAATTGTAGTGACCAAATTCTTGCAAATCCCATACATACCAGATAATATATGTAGAATTTTTCATTCATCCTCTTGTTTTTATTTTTTTAGGAAAAATGAAAATTAAAAGGATATCATATATATGCGGTATCGTTATAGTTATAGCTTTTATCCTACTAAAGGAAAAGAAATTTTCAATTGTTCAAGAAAATGATAATATATAATCTTAAAATTTCAGCACCAAACCAAAGAAACCGGCATATTTAAGATCATGGCTTCAGCTCCAATGTTTCCTTTTTAATCAACAATGACCATCCGGACCTCATTAGAGCACTAACGTTAAGATAAAAAGTTTATCTGAAACATCAATGAGCAGATTTGCAGAAAAACAAGTGACTATTGTGGATGCAACATACATATATAACAAGCTAGAAATGACTAAAACATATCCTTCTTCAGCCTTCTATGGCATTTGAACAAAACAATATTTAACAATCTTCAATCTTATAGATGATTCTGCATCAAGTACTTTACACAAAAAGTCATTTCTGACCTAAATGCCTATTATATGTAAGTCTGCAGAAAGTGACTAAACCCAGTATCAACACCCATATTATAGCCCTATTTTAGAATGAATAGTCCTTTAGATCTGCCTTGGAATCACCTAGATCCATGTCAGCCAAGCACTCCTCTTCTGTAAGCGGAGGGAGTTGTCTAGTCTTGCGCCTTAAATTATGCTTGTGCCATTCACTCTTGAAATGGTCCCTGAACTGCTTGGAGTCGCCAACAAATGCATTACAAGTGCTGCAGTTGCTTTGCTTTCTGTCTCCCGCAGAGTTTGCACTTGTGGTAGAAATGGACTGTTCTTGCATCTTCTCACTCAGTTTTGCCACAGTATCAGTAGTTTCTTTGGGTATGGGTGGAAGTTCGTCCTCATGATCATCATATTGACCAACATTTGTGTCCCCCTCTGCATGAACAGAGATTGCAAGAACTTCAAATCTTCCTTGCAGATTACCCATCAAGGCCTCACAGTCGCGATAGAAACCAGGGTCCAGTTCACAAATCTGCACAAAAATCAAATAAAGATCAAACGGCTGAAATAAGACATCATCATTAATCCTGCAATGGGGATGTATTTACAATTATGTGTATGACTTGATAGGCAACCTAACCAAGTTTGAAGAAATAGTATTATCATATTACATTATGCAAAATTAGGGGGGGGAGGAGAGAGAAAGAAAAACATATGCATCAGTCAGTGCCTAATACACAAGGGGATCTTATTGAACTTAAAAAGATCATTCATTCTCCATAATACCTTTTTACTTGTTGAAAGAGTTTATGCATGTATTTACAATCTTTCCTGTCCGAATTACGGGGATTAATAGAGACCGATTAACAAATTAACAAAAGAAATATCAGCCACTGTTAAGGTTGGCCCCCAAGTCAAACCACAAGTTCATTATCCTAGCAAGTTATGCATACTTTTGGATAGAATTATTGCCCTAGAACCTCTTTCTGTATATTTATTGCATATGCAGGTAACTTCATACAAAATACCAAATCCCACCTTTGAATATGAACAAGAAAAATGGTAATTTGTGAATAAAGAAAGTGAATAAATCTAAGGTGAATAAATCTAAGGGCACATCAAGTGTGCATACAAAAAACTACGGTTCACTAATAGAATAGAACTCAGACTTACAACAAATGGCTGACTGCCAAATTGATCTTCTGAAACAGTGTTAGCATTCCAGGCATTCAGCTTTTCCTTGAGAGATGAAAGCTTCTCTTTGGGAACATTGAGTCGTAATCTCATTGGAGACCTTTTTATGGGAAAGTGCTTCTGAAGCTCATGAACAACTTCAAGTGCCTAATCAAGATTATACCATTAGCCGATAAACATATAACCTAAAGTGTTTACTGGAGTACCACAAACCAAATATCTCTCTGCAGACTATAATTTCAGATTAGAAACGGATGATACATTTAAAGAGCTAAAATATTGCTTACAAGGACAAGATAGGAACCCACAAAAATAAAGCAATAGAACCATTAATTATTATTAATATGCAAGAACTTCACTGAACTTCTCACAACCAACTACTAAAACAGAGAATCACCTGCTTCTTTGAGCTTGTATTAGGGTCAACAGCGAAATGGATATCATGCATAAGACGCTCAATCATACTAATAGTGTAAGGGCGTTGAGTTTCAGGATTAAAGGTTTTTTGCATAACAATGGTGGCAATGTCCCGGAACTGACTGGATAACTGAGATTCCCTCTCCTTCCCAGCAACTTGAAGCTCTCCTTTCTCCAAAATCTGAACGGGGCAACCAAGTTTAAAAAACGACCCAAAACATAATTCCAAAACTAAACAAGATTCAGTAAATAGGATTGACCTCCAAACATATTTTAGTATGATCATCACTACCAAATGCAGCAATCAAATCTTTGGACTTTGCCAGAACTCCTTTTGAAACGTTTGAATAAACTGTATGAGATTGAAGCACTTCATCCAAATCTTTCTCTCTGTTAAAAAAATTCAATTTGTAATTACATACTTATTTGCATACAAAATTGCATGAAATACCCAAATCAATAAATTGCAAATTGAGGTCCAGAAGTTAGGTTTGGAGAACTTACATGCCAGAGCGCCATGAGAGGACCTTATTCTTATAGCAAGCTATCTCAAAGCGATTGCCATGCTTTTTGAGACGGACAACGGCCACATTAGTCAACCTCTTTTGCCCTATTGGCTGAACCAGCGTCCGAGACATGTCAAAGTCTCTCTGTAAAAAAAATAAAAATTTCAACATTAAGCACAACTTTTTCAAGTTACCAACAACTGAGTATGAAAAATAGATAGTAAATTTCACAATTATAGAGCGTATAAACAAGAAAATTAAGACATAACAGCCATTTTACTAAGAAAAACAGAATTACTCAGTAAAATTATCGGACAGCTTAATCACTAAACACTAGCAAGAAAAAACCAGCATCATAAACCCCCAAAAACCCAAGAAAACCCAATTTGTGATAAAGTTACCTGAAACCCAGAAGAAGAAAGACGTATATCAGAGAATAGTTGGTCGAAAATGGAGATCAGAAAAACGAGATGGAATTTTTTGAGCGAGAATCGCAGAGACGAAAGGTAGGAGGCCAGAGGGAAAGGAAAGCGGTTATTCTTTCTGTAGGTACCGGGTCCTAACCTTTTATGTTCGGGTCGGACCGGTTTCCCAAGAGACAAACTTATATAATATTTTTTTGTTAGTAATGCAAACTTTTTTTTTTTTTTTGCTGAAAAGTAATGCAAACTTTTATAATATATACAATATACATCTATTATAAAAATATATATATATGTACGAAAGAAAATATCGTATGAAATTATGTTACCACTTTACCAAAAACAGAAATTACGGTGCCATATCATCTACTCTATACCATTTTAAATTACCATATGCCATATAAAAATTAATGTCATATAATTATTACAATGTGATACACTGTTAATAAATAAATATTAAACAAAATCAAGTAACCTAGGCTCCATTACAATTTAGAGACAAATTCAAGAAAATATTAAAAATAAATAAATAATTATTTTTTTATATTTTGTTGCATTGTCAGGTCTTCTTTTTGTATAAATATTTTTGATTAATTATCACAATTCATGTAAATATAACCAAATAAATAATTTATTCAATGATAATTAAAAAATTATTTATATATATATATATATTTGAAACATTTCGAATAAAAAACAAATGGGAGAAGTGTTACTTATAAAGTTATAATTTTTAAAAATCTATAAAAAATATTTTTCACAAAACTATGAAAAACAGAGGGATAATAATGTAATATTCTATTTTTTTCCCTATACTTTATATGTAACGGGCCACGGACCGGGTCTGCGGGCCGTGGGCCCAAGAGCCCACTCAAATTTTAAGGGTTCGGAACACTGTTTCCGTTTTTGTAAAACAGAAAAAGTACTTTTTTTGCTTTTGTTTTTGTTTTTCTTCTCCATTTTTCTTGTTCGTCTCCAGCTTTATAAGCTGCGCTGTGCTCAAATTCTTGGCAGAGAGAGAAAGAGAATGCCTTCTCCGAAACGTAAACGCAAAGCTTCCGCTTTCGAAGAAGATAGCTCCGAAGACCCCAAAGCCACCACTGCTTCCACTGATAAAAGTTCCGGTTTCTTTGATATATATGGACCTCAGGTATACTTATTCTCTCTTTTCCTCAAATTTGTTTCTTTCTAATTTAAAAATGATTAAATCTTTCAATTTCTCTCTTTTGTATAAATATAAATACATACATATTATATACTATATTAGTTAGAGTTAAGGGGTTTTGAGATGGTACATAATATATATATATATGTGTGTGTGTGTGTGTGTGTGTGTGTATACTGTTCTCTTATGCAAATTACTTTACTTTTCACTACCTTTCTTTTAGTCCTAACTTATTTTTGGTTAGGAATTTGATATTTTCTAGAGGTAAAAGTTTATCCCATTATTGTAGAGCAGAGCCATTATTACACCTGTAAAAGTTGATTATTGACATTTTGGGGGTAATATGTGTAGGCATTTGACGCAGGTACTAACCTTCTAGTATTGAAAATCATTTTAAAATATAGAAATGATCTTCTGGTAATCTCTGACATTTATTGCTAGAATTGAAGTTTTTTCATATTCAAATGCTGTGGAAGAAATGTATGCCATCTCTTGTGATTTATGTGCTATGCCATATTTCTTTTTATGATGCAAGTTAAATATAGTGGTTGGATAATGTGTACAAGTGGTTTTCCTTTGCAGTGTAAAGCAGATATTGTTTTAAAAACACCAGAGTCTGGCTCCACTCTAAATTTGCAAGTAGGTACTGTTGCCGTCTAGTTATTTCTTTATTACTGTTTATTTTCTAATAAATGTAGAAATGTATTGATGGGAGCTTGTGTTGTGTTACAGGATGTACAAGGATTAGTACCATGGGTGCTTGCTGAAGGATTCATGCCATCGTGGGTTTTTATTAAGGTATAAGTTTTCTTTTGTTCCTATCTTCTTTCTGTAAATATTTAGGTAAAGTTGCATTGCTAAAGTTACTTATGTAGCTATTTATATGAATATCAGAACAAGCCCCTTATTCCAAAAGTGGTAATGCTTTATGTGCCTGGCCTGGATGCTGCTTTGTACTTATCGCAGTCGAAACTACTTCCAAGTCTCAGAGAGTTCTGTGGGAACCCAAGGGCAGTTTTAGCGCTTAGGTTGGTAACAATGTGGTTTTGCATTTGCTATTTTTAAGAATTGTTGTGTATTTCTTTTTTCGTAACTTTATGGTTGTTATTGTTTTTGCTTTCTCTGTGTTAGTTGTGTATCAGATGGCATGCAAACAGTTGATGCACTCCTAACATGCAAGCTAAAAAGAAAGAGGGAAGAAAGTAATTCGGTTTCAAGGAATTGTAACCTAACAACTAAACAAGGTAAATAATATTTTTAGAAGTATTTTCATTGGGTTGACTATTTATATTGTTTGTCCTTTCATTTTTGATTTACACAATGAAATCTGGTACTTCAATAATATTTTACTAGAGGATAATTACTTTTGTTACTTGCATAACGTGCCACTAGCACCCTAAAGCTATGTATCTTCCTATAGTTATGTTTATTTTTTATTGAGAGGTAATACAAAATTTAGAAAAAGAAAAAAAGGAATAGTACATAGAGGAACCAAACTGGAGTTTAGGTTTGCCAAAAGAAAGTCTATTAATCTATGCTCTCAACTTAAGTTCTTGTACATATATACTTACTTCCTAGCAGCGTTAGTTTTCGGAATAGATGGTAACTTAACAATATTGTTTTTTTGTTTTTTTTTTACACACATAGACACACATAGACACACATAGACACACACACACACACACACACACATATATATATGAAGTATGTATTAGCTTCTTATTCTTCTAGTTTTCACAAGAGTAGCATGTGAATAAGTTATATTGTTATGTAGTAGCCTATGTTTTATACAAAAGAAAAAATGTGGTTTTGGGACAGATAAATCATCTATGAAAGATATACCTTTCCCCATTTCATGTTATACTTTTACAGAGAAAGTGCATAAGTTATATTAAAATGTAATAGCATCTTTTTGTTATGCAGAAAAATGTGGTAATGGGACAGGTAAATCATCTATGAAAGATCTACCTTTCCCCATTACATATTACACTCTTACAGAGAAAGAACTGGAAGACAATGGATATTGTCTAAATCAGCCAGGTAATTTAGACCCAGTATAATTTTTCGCTTTTCAACGTGATATATTTCTTTGACCTTTAATATTTATCTAGATTTCAAGCTCTCAATATCTTGAATGCAGGTTTTGTATCTACTCTTCCTGCCCCTTCAGGATCATCTCCCTATGAAATGTTGGCACTTGATTGTGAGATGGTAAGTCCTAAAATGTTGGCACTTTGTTCATGCATGCATGTCCTATTGATTTATTTTATGGTTATGTAGTGCATAACAAGTGAGGGTTTCGAGCTCACAAGAATCACAATAGTGGATGTCCAAGGACAGGTATTCCCCCAATAATTTTATTTCAATCTCCACTTTTTTGAAATTTAATTTTAATGTGCTTTTGAGGTTCTTAGACTTATGTTTTATGTTTCAATTTTGATTTCTTGTTAGAAAGAGTTGCACTAAGAGAGCCTGATTATGTATTGGTTGTATTTATATTATATATGAATATAAGAAGCCAAATGTAGTATTGAACTTATATGAAGTTGTAATTAGTCGACTACATTTGGCTTCTTATGAAATTATGCATAAATGTATAACTGGCCTTTCTTTTGCCCTCTCAGGTTGTGCTAGATAAGTTGGTTAAACCATCAAACAGTATCATTGATTACAACACCAGGTATATATCTTTCACACTACCATTATATGCCTATACTTCTATTTGAGTTTTAATGAGTTTTAAAAATAATTCTATAAAATTGTGTTTGATTTATTGTTTTTCATTACAAATTAAGTATGGATGATGAGATCTTTATGACCATGGGATTCCAAATATATACTAAAAGACTAAAGCATTTGTTTGTTCAAAATCCCTTCCTTATCTTTCTCCATCTATGTCATGACACAAGTGGCCTTGTTATGCAAGTCTATCTGTTGCTTCCCTCTGTCTGTAACTCAAATAATTCTTTTATGCAGGTTTAGTGGAATCACAAGTGAGATGTTAAATGGGGTGACTACAAGTCTTAAAGATATTCAGGTTCGATGCTTGGATCTTTTATGATTGAACCCATTATTTTTTATGCTTACTCAATTCTGTCATGGTGTCGTGAACTGTTGCTTAACTTATTGATTTATGTTGAGATTGCTTCTGATTTATTTACAGTTGCTTCCCATACTCAGGGAGATTTTATAAAGCTAGTTTATAAAGAGACTATCCTAGTTGGGCATTCAGTGGAGAATGATCTGTTAGCACTGAAGATCTCCCACAATTTGGTGATTGACACCGCTGTACTTTACAAGCACCCTCGTGGTGGATCTCATAAAACTGCTCTACGAATTCTGGCGAAGAGATTTCTATCTAAGGAGATACAGCAGTCAGAGAATGGTCATGACAGCATTGAAGATGCAAGAGCTGCAATGGAATTGGCACTTTTGAAGATTAATCATGGTAAGTGATATGCTAATTCTAAGAGTCTCTACTCCATCAATATTTTATTTAACCGTATGTTGGGAACTTCCATTTATCTTGTAGTTGTACATAAATTTTTAATTTATATATCTCAACTTACCTAGTCTGCTGTTTCGCTCGCATTGCTCATGTATGCCTTTGACCTTTTGTTGTGGATTAGGGCCTGATTTTGGTTCACCACCATCATGGGTTAGGAAAAAGCTTCTTACTGTTTTGAGTGAGAGTGGAAAAACCTCTTCTATCATTGGTGATGTTTCGATAGTTAAGCGATATGCCTCTGAATCATCCCATGTATTTCCCGTGGCTTCTGATGATGAAGCTCTTTCTAAAGCCAGCAAAGAGGTAAAATTCTTAACTAGCTATATGTAAATCCTTTCCTTGTCCTGGATATTTGGCTGCATCCTTAAAAGCTTGTTTACAACTGTTTTTTAGGTAAAGAATGAAAGGGTGCATTTTGTTTGGACTCATTTTTCAGAATTGAGTTCCTGTTTCAAGAAAGAAGTGGAGGATGAACAGAAATTTAATGGGAAACTTGCAGAGATGATATCCTTGCTTACATGTCATAATAAGTCTGGCAATAAAAAGGGCATCCAATTCAATGCAACGTCTGAAGTAAAGGAAATTCTTAAACGCATGGATGCTAGAATCCGTAGTCTGTACTCCACGTTGCCCACTAACGCCATGCTTATAATCTGCACAGGTCATGGAAACAATTCAATTGTCTACAGGTAGCCATTTAATATGTTTTCTGAGTTTTAAGTTTCCATGTATACTTTTTAATGTTCATAACTTTATGTTTCAAATCATAATAAAAATGCCAAGAACTAAAAACTAGATGCATCTGAAGATCAGATTTATTAGTCAAGGCCTAGGAACATTTTTAAGTGAATAAAGACCATATCATAAATAATTCCAAGATGTGTGATTTTTGAGCATGACAATGGATGTCTCTGAATGTTAAGATGAAAAGGTAAATTGCTTCCTTTTCTTCAATTCTTCCAAGGAGGAATATTTTTGTCTACTATTGGTTAGTAATGCACCCTCATTTCAAAAAATGGTGTGCAAATGAGATAAATTTAGAATTGGTTAGTAGTAGGCAAAGTGGGCTTTAAATTTTGGTATCAGATGTCATTAATATTCAAAAAAAGGAAAAATTTAGAATTGGCTTCTTGTTTCTTGCATGACCCAAGCGACAGAATTGGTTTCCATTACATTCAATCTGTGAACAGAAATCTTGTTATTTGTTGCATTCTGTATTTGGTTTTTATTTGTTTTTGATATTTGTTAACCTTTTTCATGCATGGATGAAGATTAAGGAAAATGCTCGCTGATCATAGCGCAACCTCAATGTCCCGTGACAGCATTGTAAAGGTCCTGGAAGAGCTCCAGGCCCAAGCTGAGGTAGCCTTGTGTTTTCTTGGTGTAAAGCATTGAAGATAATACCAATAAATCTGTTATAATTTATTTTTGATCATATAAAATTAGTACCCTTCAAGTTAAAAAATGTTAGTTAAAAGTTTGAAATGTTTGTATCATTTAAATGTGATTTTCTCTTCTTTTCTTTGTCTTTTCTCCATCAATTTAATGATATTCACTTCAACTTCAAAGCTATGGTTTTTGAAGAAGTAAGAAGCTTCGCTTATCCCAGTTTCCACATTAAATTGCTCACAGAAGAGGAAATATGCATGATATTAATCGAGAATTGGACTTCCTAGTAAATATGCATACATAAACTTCAAATTTTGGAATGAAGCCCTTAAAGTACCCAAATATACGAGCAGTACCAAGAAAATAGTGAGAAAAGAAAGATTCATGCATGACTTTGCATTATATTTCTCTACTACTTTTCTAGTGACCTTGGAAGAAGTTGCAACTAAATTTGATGATTAAGTTTTATGCTGTACTCGGATTATGAAATTTCTTCGAACTATGGATTTAAAACATGGACAAATAGTTCTGATTTTATACTGTATTTGCTCAGAAACCTTTGCCAGTTAAAAAAATGAGAATCTCTTGGCTGCTTGTTATGACTTTTATCCTATTCCCAGTGTGAAGAACATTTTCAAATGTGGTCTTTGAATAAACAACTGGACTCACCATGGAAATGCACCCCCAAGAAAGGGCAATAATAAGGTTACCTTTTGAGGTTTAAATATTTGGTTCTAATCCACGAGTCATTTAATTCATATATATATATATATGATGGAAAAGATTATAATAAAGATATTCTAGAACAAGCGTAGAACCAGATCTTCTATCATTGTTAGGTGATTAGCAGTTCCTTAAGAAAGTTCTAATGTTTTTTGTTTGGATATAACATTGTCAGCATACATAATAATCCCACACCAAAATATAAATACAAGATCGACTAAAGCTTTGTGAATAGCCTAAATGATAGCCCATCAGTCTATCACCTCCATGCTGAAGCAACAATCAAAGTCTTGCCCTCCCATCCAAAATGAAGTGCACCAAGTTCTTGCTTGACCTTGTACCTGTCACAATATTGTCTGATCTGCTTCCGAATCAAATCGATCACGTTAGTGCTCATTGGACATGAAGAGAAACCGGCCATTGCCATCCTTGCCCTCCATTTACCAGCAACCTCGTACCGTTCTATCCTTTCTTCGCCTTCACAAGCAACGATGTTAACTATGTCCCTTGCTAGGCACTGCTTTTCGACGTTCATCCTATCCTGACTCTCCCTTGGGAGAGTTGCATCAAGTGAATCGAACACCGCAGAATAGTAATTGTACGCCTCAACAAATCTTGGGAAAAATGGGGCAGTGTTAGTGTTCACATCTTGTTCTACAATTGTTACAAGTTTTGGGTTCAAGCTCTTCACCATACGAAGGAGCTGGTCTCTCTGATTTATTGTTGAAACACTTTCGTCGGGCATGTGATGGAGCTGAAAAGCAAAGTTCACAACAAGTGCTTCACCTGGCTTTAAGTTCAACATTGAAGGAGAGACTAGTGAAGTCTTTGAGGCCACTGCTTCGAACTCAAATGGCACCCGAAGTACTTCTGCCAGTTTCTCAAGCCTTTGACCAATCATTTTAAGGCCTCCAACAGAACGCTGAACTGACTCAGGGTCATCTACCCCTGTCAACCTCAAACAGGGTGGTTTACCAGGCTCGTTGGCAAGTGTTTGTAATAGTGTAATGTACTGACTCCCTTGGCTTATTTCGAAATCAATTATATGTACTCTTTTTTCGCCTTTGAAAGCTTCTATAATGGCACCATTTGCTGCCATAAATCCAAATTTAAAACAAGGGCAAACCTCGAATAAGATCTGCATAGCTGCAAGGCGATCAGTGGACGGGGGCTCTTTGCATTTTAAGGCTCTATAGAGAAACTTGCCCGAAGCAGCCACCCGTGCTGCAAGGCCTTCTACCATGTAAGCTGCGATCCGCTGAGGTGGATCTCCTTGGATTGAGACAAGCTGCCGGAGTTCATTTATCATCATTGACACCTCCTCGACGTTACCCTCTGAAAGTGCAACAGCACAATCCAAAAGCAGACGCCTGGGAGTTCGGGGAGAAATTTGAGACATTTCTTTGCTGCTGCTGATGCTGCTGATATTAGAATCCGAGGATGAAGACTCCTTGGGTGAATCATGGAGCATCTCATTCTGGATAGGGTCAACCCAATCACCATCCACTTCCATGCTTTGGCCACTACCAAACATATCTTCGTCGTCTTCGTCATCATTGTCATCAAGCAGGGCTCTCTCCAGTTCTTGAAGCTTCAATCTCATTTTGTTTTCATCAAACTCCCCTGGATCTGGGCTTTGACTCTCCAAGTAATCAGATTCAAAGTTTGATTTATAAGCATCATGATGCCTCATGGACACAAAAGAAGCACTATAAGGATTTTGAGGGGTTAAGGGGGAAACTGATCCAGCTTGGAGCTGGTAAAATGAGGCATCTTCGGGATTATTATAAGAATTTCCAGAGATACTAGAACAAGATGGCTGGAGTACTTCATCCGAAGGAGAATCAACGAAGTACTTCTCATAACTCTCGGTGCAGTACGAATCAGTAACGTACATGGTCTTACGCTTGTCAGAACCAAAAACTTGGGTTGACGAGCCAGAGCCATCATTGCTTCTCTTCAATGAGTAGAGCTTGGGGTTTCTGTATGCAGCAGCGGATAACTCTGCTGGTCTAACTAAAGACATGGTTTTTCCTTTCACTTTATCAGTTCCTGAGAAAGATGAGCTCAATGACACACGTTCGAGTTTTCTATCACAAACTGTCACATGTGTCAGAAGGGAACTTTGTATTAAATTTCAGTTAAATTTGGAAACTAGAAAATCAAATGTATGAAGCTTTTTTCAGTTGAGAAAACAGTGGATAGAACCATCTTCGAGTACATAGGTAAAATCATATTGATTCTTAGGCTGCATGTATACAACCAGAGATGAGACAACAGATGAAAACAGTTCAGTGCATGAGAATCATAAGTGTTTATACGCGTGGACGAGAGAGACAGACTAACAAACAGACAGACATAGACAGAGACAGTTCAATGTCAAGATGACATTTCAAGAATTACAATTCTCTCGAATGGAGAACTACACATCTACAGAATTCATTATCGACAGTTCTTATCACATTATGAAATCAGGATGTTTGTCATAAGTACGGTGTTCGTCATCTATGAAACTGATATTTACGATGTTACAGTTTCTCAATCCAAAACACAGTAAATTTAGGACCTTAAATCCCCTATACACTGACACCAGATTTAGCCTTTTAGGATAAAATTAAGATAGATAATACGTAATTCTCCAACTGTTTTCAAATGTAGTCTTAAAAGAGTCATCATCATATCAGGATATGTGAATGTAAATCCAAAGGCTGGGGAACCATTAGATCTTTCGCATTGTGAGGTCTAACAAGAGAGAAGAAAATTATAGAGAAGTATCAATTAGATGGAAATGGAATTTTCACTTTGAATATCATGTATCTGAGATAAAAACAAATAAAAAATGTAACTTAATTTCAGTTTCCAGTAAAAATAGATATATTAATTACCACCGATCAACGATTTCATTCTTTTTGATCATGTATCAATAGAAAGCTCAGTGATTTACCATAGCAACCAAATAGAAGACAGCCAGATAAGAATTTCACTCACTTATAACAAGCATGAATTATAAATAAACAAAACAAGTATACAAAAATCTCCACAAAAGTCACTTCTCTGGCAAGTAACTAAAACCCCAGGCCTTCAAGTCTGGAAATTGGACAAAATGAAATTTAGAAAAGTAAAAAGTCTGATGTTTCATCAAAGCAGGCTTTTCAATTGCAGAAAAAAAAGAAAAAGAAAAAAAAAAGGAACATATGCAGTCCATAAATATGAAAAGGGGAAAAAAAAAAAAAAAAAAAGTTAAAGCGCGAAGAAGAAACATCAGATTGCCTAAGATTTTGGCAAATAAATTTTATGTGTGCTAAGATCCATATAATATGTGAATAAATAATATGCAAACAAGTAAAAACAGAAAACACAGAAAACGGTGAAGAGAGAATAATAATAATAAGAAGAAGAAGAAACCTAATATGGTCCTGTAAAAAGAGGAAACATCAAGAAGAAACAGCAGCAGAAATCATATCGGCAGACATATTCTGCAAATCAGTGCAAATCCCAAAGGAAACCAACCTAAGAATTGTCTTTGAAGGAAGAGAAAAGCAAAGAATTTGACCCTGTAATAACAGGGTTTAATATAATCCAAAAACCAGAAACACCTTCTTCTTGTTGCTTATCTTTATACTAAATAAATTTCTTTTTAGATTGTGATGTTAGGTGCGTTGAAAACCAACAAAGCCCCACATCAAGACCAAAAGAAAACAAGTAAAAAAAACCAAGAACAAACTTGAAAGAATTTTTTGAAAATAATAAAATACAGAAAAACATACCCAGATACAGGAATAATTAAATAATAGATAAGAAATCTTAGTCTGGTTGGAAAGATTTAAGCTACCCATTTTTTCAAGAATCTGAACAGATTAATATTCCAAAGACTTCATATTTTTGTTGTAAAATCAACCATAAATGTATAAGAAAATTCCACTCTTCTGGAATCTAGGAAAGTAAAAAGAAAAGCAGTTAGAAACTCACCCAAATTTTCCCTTACAGAGAAACTTCTCAGTTAAATCACAATTCTCTGCATTTAACTTTTACCATTTCTCTATCTTTTCTTCTTTGTTTGCATGTTTATACCAACTTGTCTGACTCAAGGTTGTTGACTAATTACATTTTTCATGCTCATTTTATGATGTGCTGCAAACACACCATTTTGGGTTTTCAATACTTTTGATCAATCAATCATGACCCTTCATTTTGCAGACCAATAAAAACGGACGATTAATTATATCTATAATATGGTTAGTAAATTTGTAAAGGCCGATCGAAAGATAATACTAGATTTATATAAGTGTAATTAGGACGCAAAAGTTAACTTGGTTAATATTAAAAATGAAAAGATTCAAATTCAAATCATTGTCGAAAAATATTAATATTTATCACTAAGATGTTCTCCAAAAGATTAATTTGGCTATAACTTTTGAAACTAGCCCAATAGAACAAATGACATCAATAATAAGAACTATTGCTAAGCGGAAATAGTTTAATTTTGAATTAATTTTAATTGTAGTTTTTAAAATTTAATTTTAAATTAAATTTAACTTTTTAAATTTATAAAAATACATATATAATATCTTCATAATTACTATTATAGTTTTATTCAATTACTATTAAAAAATATAATTTTAAATAAAAAATATAATTATAAAAATATATAGATGCAGAAAGTGAAGATATATTATTTAATATTTCAAAAGCGAAATAATCATTCAATTTTCAAAAAATGAATAGACGCCTAAACTTATGACTACTAAGATATCATGCAGATGTAGGTCCCAACTCTCAGTTACAAAATATTCACCAAAAAAAAAAAA